>JAJIBD010006816.1:0-29678 GCA_021461705.1 Cryptotis parvus | reverse complement strand
GGGTTCATCAATAAATGCTGGATTTAGAGATGACTACAAGAGTATGCTACCCGCCCGGCAGAGCCTGGCAAGCTACCCATGTCATATTTGATATGCCAAATACCAGTAACAATTTTAGACCTCATTCCTATGACCTGATGGAATGGTTTGAGGCTCTTTATGTTCCTGGAACGAGCAGATGCCCTTGGCCTCTACTAGCATGAGACAGGACATATGGAGATGTTACTGGTGCCTGCTTGAGCAAATCGATGATGAACGGGAAGACAGTGATACAGTGATGAACCTAATCTATACTTTATAGCACTCTCCAATGCTCAATGTAGACCAGTTGAAACCAAACATTTTATACTTCTTTGTGTTATAAACCAGTGACTTTGGAGGACATTTTGTTACACAGCATGCTTATTGCAAAAGCTAGCTTGTTAGTAGTTATAGTTAGTATCAAATTAGTCTCGTGTCTGTGTTAAGCTCTGAAGAACACTAAATTTTGGATTCCACTGAGCTATTCATATAAGAAAATTTTTTGAGAGGTAATCTGAGCTGACACAGACTTTGCCAGTGTTAAGGGGCAAGATTGGGGAGGACATCTTGGAAGGATACAAAAAGTTCCTTCAATTAAAAGTGCCAGTGAGCTCCCTGATCATAGAATAATTGATGTAGATTCATAGAGGGTAAAAGAAACTAACCTTTTAATAAAACTATTCAAGGGTAAAGCCCTGGTCTGGTTAAAATCCTTATTCCTTGAAAGGAGACTAATCATAATTATGATTGCAAATAAGATTTTCATATGCCCTCAAATATTCAGGCTCTGATTCTTTTAAACCTCATTTCTTGACTACGAGAGAACTTTCAGAATCTGATGACATAGAAGTTACCTAGAATTTTGCCCTCTAGAGTCATATTATGGTTATGTGGCAGTTACTAAATACATGTGAACATTTGCATCAAATTAAAAATTCAGGGACTGGGATGGTAGGGCAGGGGGGTCCTCATGTGCACACATGTGCATACATATGCATGTATACGGCTCACTGAGCATTACCAGGAATTGTCTCCTCATCCAGCCAAGAGTAAGCCCTGATCACAACTGGTTGCAGTACAAAACCCACATAAAATAAAATACTATAAAGTTCAGGTTTTCATTCACATTAGTCATACTTAAAGTGATGGTCAAATCTCTTATGACCTAATGATCATATATGACTTAGCTGCTACCTTACTAGATTGTTCATGTAGAGAGCACATCTATCATGGCAACAATTCCTGTTTGTCGGCGTTGACTGCAGGCAAGAGGAGCTATTCAATAGTCATCTTCATGATGAAGATGAAGCTTCAACTCACAATCATGAAGCTATTTGTCTAGGGGGAAGATTCAGCAAGATTAAACTGTGGTATCTCTATATGGAAGCCACTTTTAATGAAAAACAACAAAAAATTTCAATGATCGAGAAACTTAATGCTGTTATTTTACCTTATTTTAGCTGCCATTCAACAAAGCATACTTTTACACATAGAAAAGAAGCAAAAAATAGATATTTTGACAAGATCGCAAGTGCATCAGTCGTAGAACACATATTTTGAATGTATGAAACCCTGGGTTTGATTCCCTTGGTACCGAAAAGTAGTTGATTCATTTAAAATATTTCGTGTGTGTGCAAGAAAGATCGCTCTAAAGTACTGGAACAGCACATGTTTTTCATTCAAGATACCCAGAATCAGTGACACTGCAAGTTTCTCGAAGCATCGCAAGAAACAACCTCAACCCCTGAGTATTGCTGGTGAGACTCCCCAAATAGGAAAGACATTTTTGTAGCAAAGAAGGCAAAGGATTGTAATGCCAATAATTAAGGACTCGGAGGACTGTTTTAAGACAAAAATTTCCAAAGTCCATCTAAATCTGAATTATGTTAGTGGGATTTGAATAGAGCTGATCACTGGATAAAATGAGTTTGAACTATACAAGTACAATTATATTTTTTTCATCATTTATATTTTTTCAAGAAATATACAGTACTGCTTATCCATATGTTCCGCATTGATGGAGTCAGCCTACCTGAGATGAAGTTAGATAAATCCACAGATGTGAAACTCATGGGATAGGAAGAGAAGATTTTAAAGGACTTTGACATGCCAATTGTTTGGTTTCTGCCCAGGAAACTAAAATCAATTCCACGTGGATGTCATGAAATAAGCGGTAGTTCATTTGGGGATATATCAAATATTATACTCAGATTTTTTGACAGGGAAGGGTGAAGGGTGATGGGGAGCTCCTAAACTGCATATTACTCAGGGTCAGCAGTCCAGTCAACTGAATTCAAATAGGTCTTAGCTCATTGGTCTTAATATGCAAAAGGGATGACATGATCACTCCTTAAAGAAAGTGTCCCTTGCGGTGGCATTCTATCACTAGGACTGCAAAAGCAGAGAGACCAGAAGCTGCCTTTCCTTTGGTTACAGCCTGGTGAAAGCACTCTGTCCTCAAGAACCACAGGACAACGGAAGTAACAAACCTGTCCATTATCTAGAAGGCACAGTTGTAGTCAGAGACAAGGGTTGGAAGCAACATAAAAGGAATTAAGACCATATACACTAGCATAGAACATAAAGTTTATTTTAAAATATATGGAGGAAATATGCTGAGATCTTTTAGAAATAACTTGCAGAGATAGTGCACAGATGGCTGAGATTGAGCATAAGTGAGTACTGCGGATTTTATATTGTAAAGATGGTTCTTTCTAATACCTCTGTGTTTCAATGCTCTACTAGAAACGTCTACTCCTTATAAAGCGGTGAGACTTTGTCCTCTTCTAGTGCATGTTCAGGCCAGTAAAGTATGGCTAAAGTGAAATTGTTTTTTCCCAATAAGTCATAAAAATGGCATTTCCTCCTTATTTAGCTCCCTGTTCTCCAGGGAAGGTTGGTCTTGTAGTCATCTCGCATCACGCTGTGGAAGTTCAAAGAGCCTGTGAAGAGACATATGAGGGGTGAAGTCCCCATCTCACAGCCCCAGCCGGGTTCCCAGCAAAGCTCCCAGCTAAATTAGCAGAAGCTGGTTCCGCCACACAAGTGGGCCCCGTGCAAACAGACTTGGCGTTCACTAAAAAAGAAGCACCAAGACAACGGTGTGTGGCAGTGGGACAAACTGTCCTTTGGATCTTTTGGTCAAATTGTGGGTACACAGTGAAACAATGTTATTCTTGTTGAAATTCCTGAATTTTCAGATGGTTTACTATGTGGTAGCAGATAACTGATCGCTACATTTTTATCACTATAAAAAGGTGACTTAAAACAGCAGAAACTCCCTCTCCTACTTTCCTGTCAGTTAGCAATACAACTTGGTTGTCACGGGCTTAAATCGAGGTATTGGTAGGACTGCTTGTCCTGCAGCCCAGGAGGGCACTACTGGCTTTACTTTTCTCGCCTGTAGAGGATCATTTCTTGTTTCTTTACATCGATCCAGAGATAATGCAAAATTCCCTCATAGCTCACTCTGACCTTCGCTTCTGCCTCACTCTTCCCTATATGCCATTTATGCTTCCCCTGATGCACCAAGATAATCTAGGCTAATCTTATTTTAAACCCGCTGATTAGCAATGTTAGTTTCCATAGCACTGCACCTTTTTATTCGGGGTGGGGGGCTAGGGGCATAGCCAGCAATGCTCAGGAATTACCCCTGCCTCTGACCTCAGGAATCATTCCTGTCGGTACACCGGGGACCATAAAGGATGCCGGGCACTGAAGCTGGGTCAGTGGTGTGCGAGGCCAACATCTTTCCCACGGCGTTATCGTTCTGCTCTGCGGTGTGGGAAACAGATGAAATTGATTCAAGCATCATATACCGTGATCTTTGCTTTATTTCTAATCAAGCTATGTGGAAAGTCTTGCTGACATTCTTCATAGTCACTGTTTTTACCACACACATCTTCTAAACTTTTAAGTTTATGAATGTTCTCATCATTCACATGAAACAGCCCTGTACTCTATTATACCTCACATAGATATAAACAATGCGTGTTCGATATGCCAAATCCAGTAACAAAAAAATGTTTATTTTCCTGACCCGAAAGAGCCCTTAATACGGCAGCAGTAAGAAAGGCAAACAAGCAGTGCCTGATAAAATTTCACGGCTGTCCTAGGCTGCCAAAACGAAGAAGAATTAAAATGACTGTCTGTACTTTCAATGCACGTTACACTGGCATCGGAAGCATATATTGAGGATCTGATGCTGCAAGCAAGAAAGATCAAGTACGACATCATTGGTCTGACTGAGACGAGGAGGCGTCAGTTGCATCATGCTGTATTTGACACCGGAGAAGAATTGTTCCTTGGAACATGTGATGAAAGAGGCGTCGGTGGCGTTGGTGTCCTTGTCAACACGAACATGGCTGTCAACATTGATTCATTTGAATGCCTAACAAACCGAATAGGACGATTACACTTGAGGAGATGTGGCCCACTGCCAGCAATTTCTATCTTCATTGTCTATGCACCAACATCCACATACAAAGAAGATGAAATTGAGAAATTCTACATGGAATTGGAGGAGTTCTATAAAAAAGATCACACCTTCTACAAGATCATAGTCGGTGATTTTAATGCCAAGATAGGACCGAGAAGATCGGCTGAAGAACTCCACATCGGGACCCATGGCCTAGAATGGAACGAACAGGGTGAGAGACTATCTGAGTTCATAATGTCCACCAAGACTATTCATGGGAACTCACAGTTTCAGAAGGCTGAAGCGAAACGTTGGACATGGGAATCTCCTGGCGGACAGTTCCACAATGAAATTGACCACATCATCTTCAATCGACGGTTTTGTCTGACCGATGTTGCTGTCGTCCCCAAATTCCAGACAGGATCGGACCACCATCTCCTTCGTGCAAAATTCTACTTCCCTCAACGGGGAGAAAAGGCTGCAAAGTTTAAGAAGAGAACTCCCAGAACGACCACCAACTGGAAACTCTTTGGCACCATTGCGGCAACATGGGAAGATACCATCATTGATGACATCGATGAAGAATACAACCCGACTGGTTCAGCACCTCCATGATTGTGCGAAGAATGCCGAGAGAGAGAAAAGACACAAAAGGACGCTTGTCTTCAGAAACTCTTGAGCTCATTCGCCAACGTGGCAAGGCACGAGCCTCAGGAGACCAAATGCTAACGTCCAAGCTTGCTAAACAGTGCAGAGAAGCGATAAAAGCAAACCTCAAAGACAGAAGAGCAGAAATACTGGAAGATTCAGCAGAAGCCGGGAAAAGTATTCACACTGCCCGCCTGTCCTTCACCAACTATAAGACCAAGATGACTGCCCTCCGACGCCTGATGGATCTATCACATCTTCCAGAAAGGCAATGGAGAAGATTATCCAGGACTTCTACTCAAATCTCTTTGATAGCCACATCCACCTGCCCACATACCAAATTCCACAGGATGGATATGTCATTCCCAATGTTCTCCCTTCTGAAATCCTACATGCCATCTCATCGGTAAAGAAGGGAACAGCACCAGGCCCAGACAAAGTCAGACCCGAACACCTGAAGAATCTGCCGTCGGTACTCATCAATACACTAGCTCGGCTCTTCACACGCTACCTGTCCGAATACAAGGTGCCCTCCCAATGGAAAACCAGCAGGACAGTTCTACTGTTCAAGAAGGGAGACATTCACGACATCGGCAACTATCGCCCCATCTGCCTGTTGTCTGTCATCTACAAGCTGTTTACACGAGTCATCCTGAACAGGATTAGCAGAACACTAGATGAAGGACAACCATGCGAGCAAGCAGGTTTCCGGAAAGGATTCAGCACAATCGACCATATCCACACAGTAACCAAGCTCATTGAGGTTTGTAGGGAGTACAAGATGCCACTCTGTCTCACGTTCATTGATTTACAGAAAGCCTTTGATTCTGTGGAGACTGAAGCAGTCATCGAAGCCCCTAGTCAAACAGGGTGTTCAAACCCAATACATCAAGATCCTTCGTGAGCTGTATTACGGATTCACCACCAGGATCTCACCATTCTACAAAGAAGTGATCATTGATGTCAAAGAGGGGTTCGACAGGGTGATACCATCTCACCAAAACTCTTCAGTGCCACCCTCGAGAACATCATGAGACAATTAGAATGGGAAGGAATGGGAGTGAAGATAGATGGTCGGCAACCACACCACCTCCGCTTCGCTGATGACATCGTTCTAATAACACCAAACATTAGCCAAGCGGCACAAATGCTGGCTGACTTTGACCGAGAATGTGGAAAGGTAGGTCTACAGCTGAATCTGAAGAAAACTATGTTCATGAGAAATGAACTAGTTCCAGAGGCCCCATTCACTCTCAATGGAACAAACATCTCTGAATGCAGCAGTTATGTGTACCTAGGTCGAGAAGTCAACATGATGAACGACCTAAAACCTGAGCTGCGCAGGAGGAAGAGAGCGGCATGGAATGCCTTCAAAGGCATCGAAGAAATAGCTAAAAGTACAAAAGAACCTCCGGCTCCGGGCACATCTCTTCGACTCCACCGTTCTCCCTGCATTAACATACGCCTCAGAGACCTGGGCCCTACGAAAGCAGGATGAGAATGCTATTCGGGTCTCCCAGAGAGGAATCGAAAGAGCTATGCTTGGAATATCACGCCTCACTCAAGTGAGAGAAGGAATCCGGAGTTCTGACCTCCGTTGCTATTCCAGAATCAGGGACGCTGTCTCGTTTGCCAAGGCATCGAAAATCAGATGGGCTGGACATGTAATGCGATTTGGAGACAACCGCTGGACTAGAGCCATTACCGACTGGATCCCACGGGATGTCAAAAGATCACGTGGCCGCCCACCTACAAGATGGTCAGACTTCCTTGTTAAGACCCTGAAGGAACGGTTTGAGGCTCTTCATATTCCTGAATCAAACAGATGCCATTGGGCTACATTGGCACGTGATAGGGTCCAATGGAAATGTTACTGGCGCCCGCTCGAGCAAATCGATGAATAACGGGATTCAAGTGATCAAGTGATCAAGATATAAACTCCCTCCTTTTTCTCAAAATATCAAGTCAAAATCCAAATACATTTCTTCTAAATATAACTTTTAATATAGCACAGAGACTGTTTTACTAGCAGTGTTAGAAAATGTAAAAATGAATATCACAAGAGAAATTTAGAGTGACATTTCAGAAATTCTTTGAAGCCTGTCTGCCACCTCAGGTCAGCCTCAACACATGGTATAGCCTCTCCTCAAGCCAAACTGAGGGGGAACTTAAACACACTGTTTCATACAGTCTCTTCCTCAGGCGTGGCATAGCCTCTCCTCAGGCCAAGCTGAAGGGAACTTAAACACACTGTTTCATACAGTCTCTTCCTCAGGTGTGGCATAGCCTCTCCCTCAGGCCAAGCTGAAGGGAACTTAAACACACTGTTTCATACAGTCTCTTCCTCAGACCTAGCTGATGGGAACTTAAACACACTGTTTCATACAGTCTCTTCCTCAGACGTGGAATAGCCTCTCCTCACACCTAGCTGAAGGGAACTTAAACACACTGTTTCATACAGTCTCTTCCTCAGACGTGGCATAGCCTCTCCTCAGGCCAAGCTGAAGGGAACTTAAACACACTGTTTCATACAGTCTCTTCCTCAGACCTAGCTGATGGGAACTTAAACACACTGTTTCATACAGTCTCTTCCTCACACCTAGCTGAAGGGAACTTAAACACACTGTTTCATACAGTCTCTTCCTCAGATGTGGCATAGCCTGTCCTCACACCCAAGCTGAAGGGAAATTAAACACACTGTTTCATACAGTTTCTCCCTCAGTCGTGGCTGACCTCGCACTATGCTCACGAAGATCATTGAGATGTCCCGTTTCTCCTGTTTTCTCCCCTTCTCAGTGACTGGAAGAGATGTATTTTCAGTGCAATGTAAACAGTACTACTTCCCTCTGCTTCCTCCTTTAGTAGATAGCGAAGGTTACTGTCTATTTTGCTTTGAAATATGCTTTCCCTCCCATCCAATGACAGGAGCACAAAGAAAACAGTTATGTACTACTGATATTTGGCAGATCCTATGAATCCAGGGCCTTGGGATGCCGAGGAAGCTTCTCTAATTTGGTTACACCTCATGGCCTGTTGTGGCCAAGAGACCAAACTAAAACAGACGAAGAAGAGCAGGTGAGGAGGCTGCTCCTCAGCCGAGCAAATCTGTGATCTGTGCTCCAGAAACAAAAGCAGAGTCCGTGCCAGGAGCTGGCCGTACCCAGGGCAGTGTGGAGCCCAACACAGGGTTGGTAATAGGCCCAATTATAGCCCAGAGCATGCAGGAGCCTTCAGATTTTCCAAAGAAAAATAAAAACTAGTAACCAGATAATGCATTTAAGTTCTGTGCCCTGTGGACTTCTGCTGAATTTTGGATAAGGTGAGAAAGATGGCGAAGTCAGAAAGACCAGCTACAGAAACAAATGCAGGATGTACTTGCACCCAATCCGAACAATGGCCCGAGGACTCAAAACATCAATGGAATTTTTCATATGTTAAAACTGTGTGACTATTTTGAGGGGGAAGGTACACTCAGATTTGGTAGGATTACAAATGGAATGGTATCATGGCCAAGTGGAAACATCTAGGACATTTATGACCTCTGGTAGCTTAAAGGGCATAGTTGCAGAATATGGGCTGAGGGCTGTATGAACGAGTAATCTGCCTTGAGAACAGGCACTCCTGGATTCCAGGCCATATAACCGGCCAGATTCTGAGCTCTAACAGATGCTAATGGTCATTTGGCTCATTCATAAAATGAGACTAGCAAAATCACCTTCTCATAATAAGGATTAAATAAGTACCTAATTAGGGCCCAGGCAGATAGCTCAATGGCAGATGAAGATGCCTTACATATATGCTTACTCCCCAGCATTGCCTGCCCCAAATACCTTTGTGGTGGTCCTAGTGATCCCAAGCACTGTTGTATATGCAGTAGCACGTATCTGAGCCTAGGTTAAACCATCACATCTCCATAATCAGACCAGTATAGCTGACTCCTGGCCCCTTGAGCTCCATTGGGAAGTCAAATATATAAAACCAGATAAGTTCCTATCAGAAAATCACACATAATGCAATGTGTGATCCACAGCACATGCTCAAAATAGTAAATATATGCTACATGCACGTGTGTATGGCTAGAGAGAATATGTATTTTCCATGCTGCTGGGGTTCTTGTACTTCTAAAGACAATAGTTTTATTATAGTTGCAAAGAATAGGCTTAGACTTAATATACAAGTAAAAGGAGTTTGCTTACTATCACTCAAAAAGTATTTATACATATACATATATACATATAATTATAGACACACACAGTAACACCCAACCAAGGCAAACACATTTTAAATCCAAAATTGGGTGTAGGACTGAAATAAAACACCTGAAGTACTTTATTGCTGTATCTTACTTATTGCATGTGTTTATATGCTCACAATCCTAGAATAGACCCAGCAGGGTTTCAAACCACAGCATTTTAAAGTGGGAGGCACCCAGGAGAACTTCTCATTCGAAACTCCTTGCTTTACGAGAAACGGTTCATCCACAGTGGCGCGGTCCTGCTGTGCTTCACAGACACCCGTGGTTACCTCGCCAGCTGCCTTTCAGAGTAGCCTCGCCAGTCCCAGTGTAGTCCTCCTGGGACAGTAATAGCTAAAACAAAGCCATATGCCCACTGCGACCCAGATCATCAGTTCACTGGCGTTTCAGCAAGCACAATGTTCTATTTCCCATTCATAAGTTGGGATTCTTCTTGTGATTTCTAAAGCCTGCCTCATTATCCTGATTCCTGTGTTACTTTTTACCTTCCACCCCATGAGAATGTTACAGCAGATCTGATTTGTGGATCCGTGGACTGTGTGTAATGGCAGATCCGGTCTGATCACCATGTTTCTTCAGTGTCTTTAGCTCTTTGTCTTCTGGCTCCTGCGGGTGCATCTGTGCTGGCTGGCTCACAGAAGCAGCAGTATCCGTAGCTCTGCTGGCGACAGCTCTCCCAACTATGGTGGCTCCCTCTGACTTCTCCCACTTCTCCTCTTCCTCACTCCCCCTATACAGTATCCTGGTTTTGTATAAGTCCGCATTCCAGTCCTTTGTTTCTGCTTGCTGACTGGTTGCATGTGCCATATGACCATTTGGATCCAGGAGAGTTTTGATGGACTAACCAGAAGCCCCTATACCATAAGCATCACACCTGCTACATGGTAACAGTTGGAGAGCACATGAGCAACTAGTGAGAGGTGCTGAGTGTCTAGCCCTTCCCTGCTCAAGTTCTCTTTATGGTATCCCTCTCTCCACCATAAGCATCACACCTTCTACATGGTAACAGCTGGAGAGCACATGAGCAACTAGCGAGAGGTGTTGAGTATCTAGCCCTTCCCTGCTCAAGTTCTCTTTATGTCATCTCTCTCTCCACCATAAGCATCACACCTTCTACATGGTAACAGCTGGAGAGCACATGAGCAACTAGCAAGAGGTGTTGAATATCTAGCCCTTCCCTGCTCAAGTTCTCTTTATGTCATTTCTCTCTCCACCATAAGCATCACACCTTCTACATGGTAACAGCTGGAGAGCACATGAGCAACTAGCGAGTGGTGTTGAATGTCTAGCCCTTCCCTGCTCAAGTTTTCTTTATCATCCCTCTCTCCACATTTCCTCCCCTAACAGAATCAACCAACAAAGCTCACTGAGTCTGTTTTTAAAACAAACGGCACAGATGTGGCCCAGCCATTCCCTCGCCACCAACGGAAACAAAACAGATAAGAAAATCCTGCCAATCCATTCATTCTTTTCTGGGAGGGGTCACCTAACTCAGAGACTGAGCCATCATCCTCCTGGGGGCCAGCCTGAGCTAGCCTTGGCTGCTTTCATTCTCATGACAGCAGTCTCCTGTGGTAGAGTACTGTGGCGCTGCATAAAGCCTCTACTGTGTCTACTGCCTGTAGAATAACAGACAAGAGCCGGGAAGAACATACGTGAACTCATCAGGTACACCCTACTCATCTGCAACTTACTCTTAGCTCCATCGTTTCTTGCTTTATTCCCTTGCTTGAGCAGCTGCAGCTAATTCACAACATGCATCTTGGCACTGGGTTGCATCCATGTAGCATGCTGTTTCGCCAGACTTCCAGCTCTAATTACTTTTTCTCAATAACCATCTAAAGGTCATCTACTGAACAGTCTTCCCCCAAATATCCAGTCTAAACAAGATCCTAGTCATATTTTATGACATCATTGTTTCATTTACATCTCATGTCAGGTTTTATTTACCTGTTTGGTTTATCATTGTAATCCCCGAACCTAATTAGTGTCTGGCAATAGAACGTACTCAGTGTGTGTAGGCCTGTAATGCATGAATGAGTGAAAAACAGTCCTGGTAAGAAGTTGGCGCATGAGAGGACCAGAGTAATAGTCTGGGTAGAGTACTTGCCTTGCATGCGGCTGACCCAGGCTCAATCTCCGGTACTTCATATGGCCCCTTAAGCCCTGGCAGGAGTGATCCCTGCAAAACTCAGAGAGAGATGGTACGTTCTCTTGGTTACTTAAGGGGTTGAAAAAATTTACAGGTCAGAGAAATTAACTCAGGGGGCCACATGTCTTGCATGCTGGAGTCCCAGGTTCACATTGCATAGTCACGTGGTCCCTCAAGTACCACTTCCCAAAACAAAAAATGAAATGAAATTAAGCACTTATAAATGGAGTGGAGGAAAATATAATAAAGGTATTTGTAACACATGACAGTGTTTTGATTTAGGACAAAAGAAAATTTCTCATTATGCTTCCCTAATATAAATCTTGTTAATAATAATTGCAAAAACTTCTCGGTTCTGGGACAGTGCCTGCCTTGTAGACTCTGAGTTTGATCCCCAGTGTAGTCTACATACACTGCGTGTCATCCTAGTGGTCTGACTGTCAACGCTTTTGGTGCTGCAGAAACATGTGTGGTGTAGAGTGCACAGCCAGTGTGCCTGCAGCACAACCTGCTGTATGATCCCTGGCCCCACAGTGCATGAAAATGACAAGTAGGTGTACACAATCTGATCATCAAAACAGCAATATCAAAGGGAAAATAAGCAGATTTTTAAAAACTTTCATTTCCTGGAAAAGTGATATAAAATTAATGGCGCTTCTATAGAGCTTTTCCCCAGTGGCTTTGTTTATTCGTATGCTTTTTATATTTTTTCATTGCTTCTCCTAAGACACAGGTTCTCTACGATTCCTTCCTTCCGTGCTTTGGTCTCAGCTTGATGCGTATCTTTGTTTTTATCATGCCCACACATTCACTCTAAACTCCAAACAATGAAAGAGCTACTCATTTAAGTCTGTGAACTAATTTTTGTGAGAGGTGAAAGGTCAGTGTATAGTTTTTTCTTTCTTTTCTTTTGTGCTGCATATCCAGTTATTCATACACCATCTGTTGAAAAAGCTGGTTGCTCATTGTAGTGCCTTTTTGTCCTTTTCAAAAATCAGTTGATTATATTTATGTAGGTCTATTTCTTTTTTTTTTTTTTTTTTTTTTGCTTTTTGGGTCACACCCGGCGATGCTCAGGGGTTACTCCTGGCTCTGCACTCCAGGAATTACTCCTGGCGGTGCTCGGGGACCATATGGGATGCCAGGATTCGAACCCGGGCGGCCACAGGCCGGCCGGCGTGCAAAGCAAGCGCCCTACCCGCTGGGCTATCGCTCCGGCCCTGTAGGTCTATTTCTGGGCTTACTATTCTCTTCTATTGATCTATGTATCTGGTTGCTTTTTTTGTTACTGAGACCACATTATTTGATTTCGTAGCATTGAGTAAGTCTTGAAATCAGTGTCAGCCCCTACAGCTTTTTCCTTTCCTTCAGTACTTTGTTAACTATGGTGGGTTTTCATCTGATTTAGACTTTAGAATTGGTGTGTTGATATTTAAGACTTTTACTGGGATCCCATGGAATCTATGTCTCAAATTTGGAAGAACAAGTATAGTGAAATTGTTGTTTCTCTGTGTGTGAATTATAGATTATCTCTCTAGTTCACTGATCCTTCATCAGTTTTGTAACTTCCTTATAGAACTTGCCCAAACATTATTAAATGTATGCCTAAGGATTTAGATTTTATGATACTAATGTAAATATTACCTATTTAATATCAAATCCTGTTCACTTTTTTGTATATAGGGAAAGTAATTAACTTGTATATGCTAACCTCATGTGCTACAACCTTGCAATAATTATTGAGTGTAGGAGGTTTTTGCTGTTATGTTGGTGCTATATATAATCATAGCAGCTACAGTTTTGTTTATTTTCATCACTTGATCACTTGATCACTTGAATCCCGTTATTCATTGATTTGCTCAAGCGGGAGCCAGTAACATTTCCATTGGACCCTATCACGTGCCAATGTAGCCCAATGGCATCTGGTTTATTTTCATATCCTTTCAAATAGATAAATCTTTTATTCCTTTTTCTTGTCTTATTGCAATAACTAGAACCTCCAGTACAATGTTAAAAGGAATAGGGAAAGGGGTCACTCATCCCGTAGTAAAAAATATCTTCCTTAGTAAGTATAACATCCTTAGTAAGGAAACTTCTAGATTTCTCGCCATTTAGTTGTAGGTTTTTTGTAGATTTTTCATCAACTGAAAGATGTTTGCTGGATTCCTGGGCATTCTTGCATGAATTATTATTGGATTTTATTTAATGCTTTTTCTATTTCTACTGACTTTTATATGTATGAATTTTCTTTATTATATATCATTGGTGTGCATTACATTAGTTGATTTTCAAATGTTGAACTAGTCTTTCAAATTCTGGATAATTCTTGTGTAATTATATCATATAATTCTTTTTCATCTAGAGGTGCCTTTTTCACAAGTCAAGTTGTACTGAAAATCTCTAGAAAATTGAATTATATCATTCACTTGGGAAGATGGATTTGAAATAAAGTAATTTCATTATGTTTTTTTATTGCACAGTTAGTTGACACATTTATTTAATAGACATAACTATCCAGAAAAGGCTAATTGATTTATTATTTTGTTTTTGGGACATGCTGTCTGTGCTCAGGGCTTACTCCTGATTCTGTGCTGAGAGGTCACTCATGTTCTATTGAGTATCCTAATACATATGTGTTTTTGGTCATGGATATTGTCAGAGTTGGGAGTTTAATCAAATCCTAGGAAAAGGAATACTTCCTGTTGAAGAAGAGATTTAGGAAAATATGTTGAAAGTTCAATTTGTTTAAATAACCCAATTCATGTATCAATAGGGGGAAAAGAGGTGAGATTACTGGCAATTTTGAATGCAGAGCGTATGTATGAAAACAAAGAATAAAAATTAGCAAAGGAACCCCATGAATTTTTCAGGTGTACACATGTCAACTATTATCTCTTCCAAGTAGAACTTAAAACATATCTGAATCCCAATTTTAACCATAGTGTTTACCATTCATGAAAGTCATAATCAAATTATAAAATTGTGAACTCTTTGCTAAAATCTAGGACCTTCTTAATTAAGAAACGATTAACTTAGTATAAATAGACACAACATCAATGCAAAAATTATTTAAATTCCTAGAAGTAAAGTGCTCCCAGGGGCCAGGGCAGTGACATAAAGAACTTCAGTACATTCTTTGTTCTCCAGTTCAATCCTATTACAGCTGGTTCCCACAGCACCATGGGTATGAAGCAAAAAAGCAATAACAAAGTTATAAACCTTTTTGGAAGTGGGACTATTTAAACATGAAATTAAACATAGTTCCACTTATTATAATTTTATATTCATATTAAAAGATATTAAAATAAAACATTTATAGTGTTTGGAAAATAAACTGGGGCCATAATCCCATTTTAAAAAAAAACATGTTATCTGTGGTCTGTATTTTTTAAGCATTCACAATTATACAAGTTTATATAGTAATAATCATATATATACTTTTTTTGAACTTATAACAGCTATTTCCTTTGTTCTCATTTTGCTGTAACCTAATACTCTACCTTGTAACTCATCACTTATCACTTATCTTCCCATTGTTCATTGATTTACTGGAACGGGCATCAGGAATGTCTCCATGTGTCCCTGTCGTGCATGCAAGTGTAGCCTAATGGCATCTGCTCACTCCAGGAGCATGAAGAGCCTTAAACCCTTTGTCCAGGTTTTTGATGAAGAAGTCTGGCCATCTCATAGCTGGGCCATGCGTTCTTTTGATGTCCCATTGAATCTCATCAATAACAGCTTTAGTTCAGCAGTCATCCCTAAATCGTATTATGTGTCTGGCACATCTGATTTTCATCATCTTGGCAAACAAGACAACATCCCTGATTCATGATCCTCAATGGATGCCGGGACTCCGGATTTCTTTTCTCACTTGAGTGAAGCATGATTCTCCAAGCATGACTCTCAAGTCCTCTTTGGGCTACCGAATAGCCTTCTCACCCTGTTTTTCGTAGGGCCCATGTGTATGCTAGTGCAGGGATAATGGTGCGGTCGAAAAGTTGTTCCTGGAGCCAGAGGTTCTTCAGTCTTCTTTGCCACTTCCTCAATGCTCTTGAAGGTTTTCCACACTGCTCTCTTCCTCCTGCGCAGCTCAGGTGCTAGGTCATTCATCATGTTGAGTTCTCGACCTAGGTACACATAACTGCTGCATTCAGAGATGTCATTCCGTTCATTCCATGAGTGTGGAAAGGTCCGACTGCAGCTGAATTTCAAGAAGACGATGTTCATGAGAAATGGACTAGTTCCTGGCGCTCCATTTGCTCTTGTAACTCTACAATCCTTTAATTAATATTTTCATGATTAATTTGGCGTTTAAGTGTTTTTCAACATAAAAACCTAGTTGATGAACACTTTTTATTTGATTTTATTATATTACCATGAGATAGACAATTACAAAAGCAATTCATGATCGGGTTTTCAGTCATACAGTGTTCCAGCCCCCATCCCTCCACCAGTGCCCATTTCCCACCATCAATGAGTTGATGAATATTTTTACTGGCCAAGTACTCACATCCTCTTACATTCTTTTCTCTCTTTTGGATAAATTTACAAAAGTGAAATGATCAGATTTAAACTTGTTAACAGTTTTAGATATCTTTTTTTTTTTTAATTTTATTTTATTTTATTTTTTATTTAATTTTTTATTTTTAAAATTACAAAGATATACAATTAAAAAGTTCATATTTGGGTTTTGGTCAAACAGTGTTGCAGCACCCATCCCGCCACCAGTGCCCATCTCCCACCACCAACGTCCCGGTTCCCCCCCCTCTCCCCCAGCCCTGCTCCATGGCAGGTTCTTGATTTCTTTCCATTTCTCTCTCTTTCTCTTTTCCTTCCCTCCAGACTATGGATTACAGAACATACATTAAAGGGTTGTCATGTGTATCTTTTTGCCTCTATTTAATGCTCAGTTCTAGGTTGGCATTAGTACCCTCAACAATTGTTAGCACACTGTTCCATTTCTGTCTTACCTAGCCTCTGAATCCCACACGTTTGTGATAATTTCCAACTTTGACAGGACCTCCTGATATATGTTTCACTTGACCTTGGATATTGGTATCATAATATCTTTAATATATTGTGCAAAGTTATTATGCAAAGCAGTTCTTTCTTCAGCCATAAGAGAGTGTTACAGTCACTCCATCTTCATCAGTAAGGGATATCTGTTCTTTAGTCCTCTGAAATGCAATGCCTGAAGTAAAAGGCAGGGAACAGTTTCTTTTCGTCCCTACCCTTTGTATTACTTCAAAATTGTTTTAACTAGTCAGATCATTCCTATGTGTTAAGTAACTTTATGCCATTTTTTCCTGGTCTATAACAATTTCTAAATCTTTTTTCAGTCAGGAAAAGGTCTTTTTCAAAAGAAACCCAGGCTGGTAGGGGGCACAGGTGCATAAATGCAGAGCACATTTATTGATTGGATTTTTAGAGTGCACACGCAGAGAGGGCAGAAAACAAAGATACACATCACGCTGTGGCCACATCACAGAAGGTCAGAGGAGGGAAAACAATTTCCTCAGCAGAACTTGAAGCCCTCCTTGCAAGAGCTGTGTCAGATGTGAACGAACAACACTTAAATAGGCTTTAACCAAGTTGACTTATAAATAAAGCAGCAAAAAGGTAATAAATCCTATTTCTCTGCGTTTATGACTCATTAAGCAATTAAGTGTATTCAGTTCTTCAGGACAAAGGTGCTATAAAAAAGCATGTTCACATCATTCTGCATATGGAAACTGTGTTCTTCATAAATATTGTTTTGGAATGTCAATGTTAGCTTTTACAATCACTAAAATTTAAATGTGCTATAACTAGACAAGCATTTCACCTTCCCTGAACAATTGTAACAAAATTAATTTATACAATATCACTCCTGTAGTAAATTATCAATATACAAAAATATACATTTTAAAGTAACAGCTACAAGAATCATGACTGAGTAAAATAGTGCAGCGGTGCCTTTTTAATATGACTACCAAAGCTCCCCTACTGAGTTTGAAATTATCCCAGCTTCTGTGGCTCTGATTTTACCTGGTTTTATTCATTTTCCTTGTTTTTATTGTTCACCATGTATGAGTCAGTTTCAGTTTTGAAATGGTTTTAGGTGACACAATTTTTTTTGCTATTCAGCTATTATTTTTCAAATGATCAAAATTTTATGCATGACAATCCATTGATTTTATGCTTTGTAAATTCCGATGTTAATTATAAATACCAAATGATTGCCAGTACTTTTTAATACATGCTTGCATAATATAACACAAGCTCTCAAATCTATAGAAAACAAGATGTATTCCTGTGATTGCCATCTGTTACAGTACTGTGACAGCAGGTATCAGAGTAAAGTGTTGCCAGTAAAAACTGTAGATCAGTACACAACTGCTTTGTTTGAAAGGCCTCTATATTCATCAGACAAATGGTGATAAAGGTGTAAAGAAAGTTTTAGTCTGGCTTGGTGGCAAAACCCCTATTGAATGGAAAGAAGTCTCCAGCCTGCGGAATACTGCACTTGATTGGCCCAGTGATGTAATTGTTTAAACAACTGCAATATAGAAACTCATGTGTTCAAACCTGTAGTATTAGAATGTGGAGCTATACTAAAGCAGGTAGGGTATTTGCCTTGTACTCTACTGTCCTGCATTCAATCACCAGCCTTGCATAAGGTCCCTCAAGCACTGTCAGGTCTAATTCCTGAGTGCAGAGACAGGGATAACCCCAGAGCATCATTAATTAGGCCCCCAAATCAAAGCAACAAGAAAACAAAACTACAGTATTGGGGGCAGGAGAAATAGTGCGATGGACCAGGTGATTGCATGCTGATTCTTGGCTCCTCACAGTACCGAGAGCACTGCCAAGAGTGATCCTGAGCACATGATCAGAGCAGTCACTACACTGTAGTTGGTATGACCCAAAGACAAACACAAAACAAGACAATGCTGTATCATGTCTAAAATTTTAAAGCCTTTGGGAGCGGAGAGTTACAACAAGGGTGAAGAGCACTTGCCTTCAGACTGCTGGCCTGGGTTAGATCTTGATATACCATAAGTTTCCCAGGCCATGGCTAAGAGTGATTCCTGACACAGTACTAAGAGTAAGCTCTGAGCACTGCTGGGTATGTCCCTGCAAAAAAACGCAAATAAAAATAACAAAATCTTCAAACCCTTTCCCCTTCTCCATATTAGGGTTAAAGTTGGCCATTTCAAAATGATGTTTCTTGGTAATACAATTCTGGGCACAAGGCTGGATAACCTATATAGTTTGTTTCACTTGTATATTTTCTACCTAGCTCTTGACTTATTGGGGCCAGAGGCAGTGCAACAGTTAGAACACATGTTTGCCACATACCCAACCAGGGTGCGGTTCCCCAGACCACATGGTCTCCCAAGCGCAACCCAGAAGACTCCCAAGCACCACTAAATGTGGCACTAAGGGCCCAGAACCCTCCCCCGAAGGCCAGACTTCCGTGCACTGCACAGTCTGAGGCAGCTCTTGTGCTGGACTCTGGCCCATTCAACACCACTTGGGAGCCCGCAAACAAGAATTTCTGACGGTATTGTTCGTTGACTTATTTGTGTAGCTTTGTATTGGTTATTAGTGTCTTCCCTGTGGTCATTGCTGAGAGAGGATGTTATGGGGATAGCAACTGAAATATTAGGACAGAAGTTAATATTCTTTTATCTGAATAGTTCCCTTTATTGTACCAAGCATCTGACACTGGAAGCTGCTCCCAATTTCTAACCAATTATTAAAAGAGTGCCAAACTCACTTTACTGATTATGATCACTTTAGGCATTGAAGTACTGGGGCCACTCATGAAATCAGACTTCAGCGTTGGGAATGACCCAACGGAACATGGTACTATTTCATTTTCTCCTTGATACATTTGACTTTCTTCCTCTGCTTAACCCTACCTTTTCTTTAACTTTTGGTTTGGTTAATTTCAGACTATCATGTAGGGCTTTTGACTAGGCAGGGCCCTGCCCTTTATTCACTGAGGAGAGATGATTCTAAAATCACCTGAAGGAAGAGTGCAAACGATGTGTGTATTCTTGGTGAATGGACTGAGGACTTCACCTTAGAAGGATTAATTTTATATTATGTTTTAAATTTTTAAAATGTTTATTTAGGTAACTTGATTTACATAGTTGTTTCAGTGGATTTTCAGGTAAATGACATTTCCACCTAAATCTCATTACACTGTATCTGTACCAGCACAACTGACCCCAGATTCCCTCCAACTCCCCAAACCTGATTCCATGGTGATATGTTTTTAAATTTAGTAGTTGTAGTTCAAGCCCCAGACTTACCATTGTACTGGGCCTAGTGGTTTCCATATATACAGATCCTTCTCCTCTATAACAAGTCACCCAAGCTCTCTGACCCTTGCTGCTATCTCACCGCCGAATCTCCTTTTTTAGATTCCGCCCTGTTTCCCCTGCTTCCCTGACACTTTGGTCTCTGTACTCTAGACCTCAGGTTTTGCCTAGCTTTGCATTTCCTTTGAATAACTTTCCATTTCCAATTCATGTTGCTCTGGTTAGAGCATTGTTGAAGTGTTTGTTCTTTCCTTCCTAACTTCACTTAGTATATTTTTTCTCCAGTTTCAGCACATTGCATGATTTTATCGTTCTTTGTGCCAGGATAGAATCCCGTTGTATCCTTAGTTTTATTATCCACTCTCTGTCACTGGATCACTTGATCACTCTTGATCACTTGAATCCCATTATTCATCAGTTTGCTCAAGCGGCGCCAGTAACATATCCATTGGACCCTATCACGTGCCAATGTAGCCCAATAGCATCTGGTTGATTCAGGAATATGAAGAGCCTCAAACCGTTCATTCAGGGTCTTTTCAAGGAAGTCTGACCATCTTGTAGGTGGGCGGCCACGTGATCTTTTGACGCTCCGTGGGATCCAGTCAGTAACAGCTCTAGTCCAGCGGTAATCTCCAAATCGCATTACATGTCCAGCCCATATGATTTTTGATGCCTTTGCAAACGAGACAGCGTCCCTGATTCTGGAATAGCGACGGAGGTCAGAACTCCAGATTCCTTCTCTCACTTGAGTGAGGCGTGATATTCCAGCATAGCTCTTTCAATTCCTCTCTGGGAGACCCGAATAGCATTCTCATCCTGCTTTCATAGGGCCCAGGTCTCTGAAGCGTATGTTAATGCAGGGAGTAATGGTGAGTCAAAGAGATGTGCCTGGAACTGGAGGTTCTTTGTCCCTTGAAGGCATTCCATGCCGCTCTCTTCCTCCTGCAGCTCAGGTTTTAGGTCGTTCATCATGTGACTTCTGGCCTAGGGTGCACATAACTGCAGCATTCAGAGATGTTTGTTCCATTGAGAGTGAATGGGGCCTGAGGAACTAGTTCATTTCTCATGAACATAGTTTTCAGATTCAGCTGTAGACCTACCTTCCACATTCTCGGTCAAAGTCAGCCAGCATTTGTGCCGCTTAGCTAATGTTTGGTGTTATTAGAACGATGGTATTAGCGAAGCGGAGGTGGTGCAGTTGCCAGCCATCTATCTTCACTCCCATTCCTTCCCATTCTAATTGTCGCATGATGTTCTCGAGGGTGGCGCTGAAGAGTTTTGGTGAAATGGTATCACCCTGTCGGACCCCTCTTTTGACATCAAAGATCACTTCTTTGTAGAATGGTGAGATCCTGGTGGTGAATCCGTAATACAGCTCACGAAGGATCTTGATGTATTGGGTTTGAATACCCCCTGTTTGACTAGGGCTTCAATGACTGCTTCAGTCTCCACAGAATCAAAGGCTTTCTTTAAATCAATGAACGTCACTGGATACCTGGGTTATTACTGTAACCTCTGTATTGCACTATCTTCCCGTTCATCATCTATTTGCTAGAGAGGGCACCAGTAATATCTCCAATTGTCCTGTCTCATGCTAGTAGAACCCAAAGGCATCCACTTGCTCCAGGAACATAAAGAGCCTCAAACCATTATATTAGGTCATGGGAATGACCTAATATAGATGTTACTGGTATTTGGCATATCAAATACAACAAGAGCAGCTTGCCAGGCTTGCTGTGCGGGTGGCATACTCTTGTAGTAACCTTTTAAATAAAGCAATTATAGATGAACCACTAGCGGCCGTGGCGGTTCATCTGTGCATATATCTTTTATAATTAAATGTTTTGCATCTTGTGAGTGGATACCAATCAATGTGATTGCTGGGTCCTAAGGTATTATTGGTAGTTTATTGAGAAATCTCTACAATGTTTTTCTTAAAGCCTGAAGTCGACAACATTTCTATCAGCAGTTCACGAGTTTGTCACCAATTCCCGGCTAGCACAAGTTGTTCATGTCCTTTCGGTATATGTCACCCTCACTGGTGTGTGTGATGATAGCTCACTGTCTTTTAATTGTCTTCTTAATTTGGATTTCTCTGATAATAAGTGACAAAGAATAATTTTTCATATGCCTACTGGCCATCTGTCTTGGAGAAGTATTTATCTCATTTCTCTCCCCATTTTTTTTAAAAGTGGTTCTTAGATTTAAAGATGTTGATCTTGGTGAGTAGTTTACATATCTTGATATTAATCCCTTATCTAATATATTGTCTGCAATACATTAGATTTGTTATCCAAATCAGTAAGGTATATTTTCATTTTAGACTATTTTATTTTGGCATACAGAAACACATTAAAGTTATTGTTTAGGTTTCTATCTAAATGAAATTATATTGAAAACTCTTGTGAGAATCATATTTCGAGTGTTATGCGTATATTGTTCTCAATGTATCTATGTAATATGGTCAAAGATAGAATCTTTGATACACTTTGATGTGACTTTTGTGTAAGGCTTAGGATGCACATAGCTTGTTTTTTTGCCTGTGCTGTGCAGCTTTCCCAGCACCATTAGTTGAAGATTATCTCTTGACTCCACTGCACGAACCTAACCCTTTGTTGTCATTTAGCTGGCCGTCAGTGTGCAGGTTTATCTGTTATGTTTTTGTTGTAGTTGGTGCTTTCTTTCTCTTTTTTCTCTCTCTTTCTCAAATATATATCATCCAGAAAATTTCATGCAGGTGTTATTCATCATTGATAATATATTCTGTTACAGACAATTTAGTTTATGTGCTAGAGCAAATGCACACACAGTTACAGACAATTTATTTAATGCAACTAGGAAGTTTTGGTATCTGAGCATAGCTCCTAGTTGGGGTAAGGACAACAGGGAAAAAATTAGCAGGTTTATGCGCAGTTAAAGAAGGAAAGGGAAACAATTTGTGAGCAGCTGATGCGATGCAGGAAAGGAGTTCACACATCTCTCGCTGTACTGCCTTTGATCATTCACTGTTATAGATATTCCTCTTGTGGACAAGACAATAGCAGAGGCAGAAAATAACAGCATAAATTAAAATTTTCTCCTTCCAGAGAGCAACTTGTATACTTTAAGAGAAGTATAATAGTGTGTTTGGGGAGAGAAAACGGCCCTATTTGGAAAACAGTATAAGGCGAGCACATAAGAGCTGGGAGTTGTAGAATTAAAGCTCAAGATGGGGGAAAAGAAGAAACAATTGGGAAAAAGCTTTGCACAGTGCCAGTGCCTAAGCCAAAGCTTTCAAAATAGGAACGGTCCTACTTACATGAGAAAAGGAATTTAAGGACAATGTCATGGATCAGCCTGTGCCTGTGCATCTCAAGTGACTCCCACTTGCCTGGTATTCACACACTGTCCTTTTGTCCACGTTTTAATTTTTTTCCATTTTTGATCTCTGTGAGAGTAGCTTTCTGTTCCCTGGACTTCTCTAATCAATAGTCAGGCTTTGTTGGTCATTCCGGTTGTCTTCACAAATACTACGCTTGGCTGTAATATTCTATGTTGCTTTCGCTGAAAACGAAACCTTTTTTGTATAAGAAGGGGAAAGTAGCCAATTAATTACTTTAAAGTATTAATTTTGCCAGTGATTATTTACTCAAAGCATATGTATTTATAATAAGCATGGGATTTGATGTAGGCTATAGTATTAATATACTTTTATATAAATAAGCATTACATTTATGTTAGAGAGTTCTTACATAGATATTCTGAGAGTAGTGATTATGTGCAGTAAATCACAGATTGAGCAGTTCTTCCTCCTTTTATAGGATGTGAATTGGTTCTAAGTTATATAAACAATAGGCTCTTCTCAAAAAATCGAAAGTTGAGATTAACTCATGTGAAATATTTTAATGATCTTTTACATGTCATTGATGACAATCTTTAATTCTGGAATAGAGAATATATGCCATTCAAAATTCTCATTCCTTTTAATTAACTTCTAATTAACTTTGTTTTTTTTTTTTTTTGATTTTTGAGTCACGCCTGGCAATGCTCAGAGGTTACTCCTGGCTCAAAACTCAGGAATCACTCCTGGCGGTGCTCGGGACCATATGGGATGCCGGGATCGGACCCGGCTGACACAGGCCGGCTGTGTGCAAGGTAAACGCCCTACCCACTGGGCTATTGCTCCGGCCCACTTTCTGTTTCTTTTAATGAAGAGCTACAAGTTTGTAATCACAGAGTTCATAACTTCAGCATATCCTCAATGCCATTGAAGTCAGAATTTTACCTAGTAATTGGTTACTTAAAATGCAATGGCTTGTAGACAAGCTCCATGCTGGTGTCTTTGAATTAGCCTGGATTTTGTTAAGATCTTATTCCACGGTTGTGGAAGTGCATACTTTAGAAAAAGTTCTATGGAACTGTGCAAATACCAAAGTGAAAAATACAAGTCTGAAATCAACTAACACAAATTTTAATGAATCAGAGAAAGAAATAATGCATTAGTCTGGGATTAGTCCTTCCCCTTACTTCTCTCTCTACTCTGTTCCACCACTCCCAAGAAAACCTACAATAAGAGTAAAGAAAAAACTTAAAGATCCAGCCAGTGTAAATTAATTTGATTTAAAAAACTTAAATGCATGCATGATAAAATTCTGCTCTTGCATGAAGTGCCATAATTTTCTGTGAAGATATTTTTTTCAGATCTTCTACAAAATGTCATGAGACTGATGTCAGCCTCACTAATTTGTGATGATTAATCTATGTTGTAATGAATTTGTCTTTGAACTTCATAGTAAAATAATTTATAAGATAAACAAGAGTAATTACAAGTCAGTAGGTAGTGTATTTTGTTCACATAAAGAACAAAATATACTGAAGACACCTCCTCTGCTTATATATAAATAGCATGTCTATAAATGTTAAATGATCTGCTCAAAACTGCAAAGGAATTTTCTTTTATTAAATAAAGTCCAGGGGCTGGAGCAGTAGTCTAGCGGGAGGGTGTTTGCCTTGCAGGTGACTGGCCTAGGTTCAATTCTTGGCATCCCATATGGTCTCCCGCATTCCACCACAGTAATTTCTGAGTGCAGAGCCAGGAGTAACCCGAGCATCGCCAGGTGTGGCCCAAAACAGCAACAGAAAAACAAATAAAGTCCACTAATAAATATCTATTTTTCAAATGCCATCATATGTTAACTGTACATGATGCATTTACATAAAGATTTCATTTTTTAATCCTTTATTTGAAAGCATTCCAGTTTAAACCTATTTGTGTATCATTAAGTTGAACTTCATCTCAATTAGCCATGTTTACTGTTTTACCCAGCCATAAATCTTTTGCTCCAAATACAAGGCTTAAAATTGTTTAGCTTCTTACAGTAGATATATGTAAGCTTGATTTGATTTATGCTTTAACCAATTGCTTACAGAAATTATTATGGTAATGATACAAACAGCAACATCAGTAAGAGATTTTTCTTGCACTTATCCTAAGTTTTTCTTTATTCAGTTCAGTGTAAAACATGTTCATCATTAGTTGAAGGCTAAGCCAATAGGTAAATAGCATGGTGCCCACTAGAATTATCAAGACCTATTCCAGAGTTCAAATCCTGCCCAAGTAGAAAAACAGAGTCAATAAGGTGGGTGCTTCATAAGTCACCCACATCTAAAGAAGTCAGTCATCTAAATCCCTAGACAGTCCCACACACTTCCGCAGATTTATTACCTAATCAGAAAAAAGTTGAATGAATTCTATAGCCTCTGTAATAGGTTGTTGAACAGTTCTATATTTTTGTACTCCTAGAAATTTTTGGACACAGTGATTGTTATCTCAAGTGTTTTATTAATGTTGATATTAGAAATTCAAATTGGATTTTTATAGTTTAATTTTTGCACTACCCTTGGAGGTGCTCACGGCTTACCTCTGGCTCTGTACTGAAGTATAACTCCTGGTGGATCAGGACAAAACATTGGAGCTGAGCCATGTTGGCCTCATAAAAGATAAATGTAGTATTTGCTGTGCTATTACTTTAGTCTCCATTATGTTTAATTTTAAGAACCTGTAAAATCAGATGTGCTGAAAATATCTAGTGTCTTAAATAAAACAATTACATTTTCCAAAAGAAAATTTTAATGTGATGACACTGTTCTATGTTTTAGCAAGTCTCTTCAACATCTAACCCAACAGAAAAAAAACTGAATTTTCATATTGAAATTTACAGTTAGTCTGTTCTAACCATTGTTTGTGCTTAAAAACAAAACCAGGGACTTACGTAGGACAGTACTAGGAAAAGGGATTGATATTTACTCTTCCTAACATGGTACCACAAACACCCAGGAATCCAAGAACCACGTTTGAGAGTCCTTGTTTCAGAAAATGCAAGGCTTCATTCCATTCAGTACTGGAGAACATATCAACTGAGGAGCCCCAGCATCATTATTCATAAATGACACTGAGAATGTGTTTTCCCAAAAACATAAAAGCTCATCAGTCAAGCTCTGCTTTGTCACAGGAGTTCCTCTAATTCAAAGTCTGTCTGAACCCAGCAGGTTCCCAGCCCTCTGTTATATTCTGATTCTCAGCCTTTCAGATATTTTAGGCTTTATGAAATCCCTGCATTTTGTTATCTTGAAGGCTTGAAAGTAGGAGGACGACTTTCATTTCAAACGCATAATTTAACTTCTAAATTTCTACTAATTCCTGGTCTAGGGGAGCTGAGAGTTCCTCCACCAAGTCCTCCCTCCATGGTACTTTTATACCGTGCTTTATGTCCTTGCCAATGACACCTTACTTTTTATGTGGTCATGTAAAGTCTTGGTTTGTTCCCAATCCTATTGAACTTTCAGGCATTTTTTCTTCTAGGGATAGGGTTAGGTTGCATCTGTGGATTCTGAGCCAGTTAAATACTCAAATTGTCTTTTACGAGAACTTCTTACCTTCCCCTAATATCTTGTAGGTCAACCCACTTCTTTTCAACAATAAAACAAAACCAAAAATAAAGAAAATTAAGACAAGAAAAAATGGACCAAATTATTTTCCCAGTTTTATTTAGAAAATAGAGCAAAATTTGTACCCAGCACTTTCTGTGCTTTTGGGGAAAGTGTGACTGGGCTAATTAATAGATGAGAATAAATATATCCTTACAGATAAACATTTTGAAATCTTCCACAATATGTTGATCTCACATAGTTGAAACATTGCGCAGTTGACACATCAATAACCCCAAATCCTACAACGACCATAGTATTATTGAAGGATAATATATTATTATTATCCTTCAGTATTATCCTTCAATATAGGATAATACAGTGACCTTAACTGGTTGGGCTGAGGGTTGCTCTTCATTCTTGCTTATTCTGGAGCTAAATTGTAATTCTATTGGTAGATATATATATTATATACCAATATATCTTGTTATATAGGATATATATGATAGGATATATATAAGATATATAAGGTATATTGGTAGGATAGGATATATAAGATATATATATATATATATATATCTTATATAATATATAAACATTTTGCTCAGAATAACCAAGAATGAAGAGCAACCCTACTGAATCAGTTAAGCTCACTGTAAATCAATAGATTTCTTTATTCACAAGAGGTAGTACCATCAGTTCTGCTTTTATAGTATACCATCTTTGACTTCTATAGAATTCGAATAATCCTAACTTGTTTCCTTTTCAGAAAGGAAGCAAAGCTTCAATTGGTGGTCATATTTAAGAATTTTTTAAAGGAAAAATTCTTCCCTCTGATTCCTCATGTTAGCAAGATCAAGAATTACACATTTAACTATTTTGCATCTCCAGTAGAGGGTCACTAGTTTCACTTGCACATAATTCTAGGGATTAGAGAGATATTACAATAGGTAATTCATTGACTGACATGTGGGCAATCTCTGTTTGATCCTTGAGCAATTCCAGGAGTGATTCCCTAAGCACAAAGTTATGAGTAAACCCTGAGCACTGACATGTATGGCCCCAAAACCAAAACAGGAGGATAAAGAGTAGAAGATGGAGAAGGAGAAGGAGGAGAAGAAAAGAAAAGTAAAAGTAGAAAGAGAGAAGAAAGGAGAAGAGAGAAGAGAGAAGTGAGGATAACGTGGAAGAGGTGTAGGAGGAGGAGATGGAAAAGAAGAGAAAGAGATGGAGAAGAGGAGAAAGAGAAGGAGGAGGGGATGAGGAGGAGAAGGAAAAGGACAAGGGAAGGAGAAGAAGAAAGAGATGGAGAAGAGGAGGAGAAGGAGGAGGATGAGGAGAAGGAGAAGGAGAAGGAGAAGGAGAAGAAGAAAGAGATGGAGAAGAGAAGGAGGAGAAGGAGAAGGATGAGGGAAAATATGGAGCAACTGGTAACAAATTTATTTCACAAAATATTCACTTGATCAATTGAAATCCGTTATTTATCGATAACGAAAAGCCTCAAACCATTTGTTCAGAGTCTTGATGAAGAAAAATGACCATCTTGTAGGTGGGTGGCCACATGATCTTTTTTTTTTGTTTTTGCTTTTTGGGTCATACCACCAATGCTCAGGGGGTTACCCTGGCTCTGCACTCAGGAACCACTTCCCTGGCGGTGCTGGGGACCATATGGGATGCCGGGATCAAACCCGGCCGGCACAGGCCGGCTGGGCGTAACCGCCCTACCTGCTGGCTATCGCTCCGCCCCCACGTGATCTTTTTGACGCCCCGGGATCCAGTCGGTAACTGCTGTAGCCTAGCGGTTGTCTCCATGTCACATTACATGTCCAGCTCATCTGATTTTCAACGCCTTAGCAAACAAGATAGCCTCCTGACTCTAGAACAGCAACGGACGCCAGAACTCTAGATTCTCTCTCTTACTTGAGTGAGGCGTGATATTCTAAGCATGCTCCTTTCGATTCCTCTTGGGATACCTAAATACCGCTCTTATCCTGCTTTCATTCTAAATCTGTTTGGACAGTGTGTAAAACTCCCTGGCAAAGAGACAATCAAACAGTTGTGCTCTGCATGTAGAAGACCCCCGTGGTCAACTTCTGGATCACTTAATACCCTGAACATGCTTATGAGTAGACCTGGAGTACTTCCCACATATAGGCTAAAAAATCAATATAGATAGATTGATCGATCGATAGATAGGTAGATAGATAGATAGATAGATAGGAGAGATAGATAGATAGATAGATAGATAGATAGATAGATAGATGTGTATATACATAGAGAGATATATAAAGATATATACATATATATCTCTATATACATATATATCTACCAATATATATATCAAAAAAGAAATAATATTTCTATAATTTTCTCTCACAAACAAGTATCACCATTTTGCCTTTATTCCTTTGTCAGGACTTTACTTTCAGCCTGCTTTGAAATATTTCTGAACAGCAAGCTTTTCTGTTAGTCTTGCTATGATTAATTCTTGACACAGTGCCTATGTCTATGCCCAGAGAACTGACACTGCAATTGAATATTTTATCAGTTCTGTCCCTATTTCTCTCTTTTTTGGTGTACTGCTCTTTGCGGGCCAGAGTCTCTCCATTTTCTTCTCTTCTTAGCTTTGACGTCCCTCTGGGTTCAAGCACAATGTCCCTAAGCCTGTAACAAAGCAGATACTAAAACATGACTTTGGAGAACAGTAAATATTAAAGTTGACTCAAAAAGGGCCCTACCTTTCTTATAGTATTATACTATAGGATTGAACTTCCATTTAGAGAGTTAACACCAGAGAAATAGACTGAATCTTTATTTGGGTCAATGGAATAAATAAGTATTGTACATACATTGTCTATTTAATTCTTAATTTTCATTTCCTCCACCCCATTTTACAGTCTAGAGAAGCAAGACTTGCTTTGTCCAATTTTGTACAACTATGGTACCAGGATCAGTTTTATCATCCTG
>JAJIBD010006815.1:0-37143 GCA_021461705.1 Cryptotis parvus | reverse complement strand
AATCAACCTTAGATGAAGCTGGAAAACATGTGCAGTTCCCAGTTCCATAAGGAGTTACGGCTTTGCCGCGATTCCAAGCATAGTAGTGCCATCTCTTAACAGAAGACCCAAGGCCTAAATTAAAAAGAAGTCTTATAAAATAAGCCCATCTCACCAAATATTTCCTGAAGTTGAGTGTCTGACCTCCTCTTTGCTAAGTCTTAAGTTATATTTAAAGATCTGTTTGTAGGAAAAACTAAACATAAAAGAAAAAAAATTGAATCTAAAATTATCCCAAGTATGTATAATTGTATATATTTTTACAAGTTTGTGTTCAGTTCTTTTACTTAGGTGCATTTAAGTTATTTCTAAAAGATTAAATTATTTTAATGTATGGGGTTATGAAGAAAATGATTCCTTAATCCTTGAATTTCCTTGAAGTTTGGGAAAGGTGCTAAGGGAACTACTTACAAGGGTTTCTTCTAGGAACCCTTGTGCTTGTAATAATGCTAAACTACATATACCCTTGGCACAATCTCTCCAACAGAGTAGGGGCTTGCCTTACAATCCCAAAACCAACAGTATGGATCCTGAGACCTCTACTTCATCAGGTGGTTGCTGAGCCTATAAGGATATTATGGCCTTCTTCTATATTTGAAAGCCCAGAGACCCAACACCCCACAATTTTTTAACATAAAATTGGTTTGTTTACAATTTGATACTTTTTCATTGTTGTCAAATTTTAATTTTTATGTGTTTCCAACAGGCGTCCTCTGTTTTCTTAAATTTGGAGACAAAGGATAGGAAACACATGTAAAGACTATACTAAGAGTACCTGCAGCTACAATCAGTAAAAGTTTACTTTTAACCACTGAGAAGTAGAGGACTCAAAATGCTCATACATTCAAATTATGCTAGACCCAAAGTTAATAATTTTTTGAAAGATTAATAGTTTGTAATTAAATTAGTTAAATATAAGGACCCCCATTAAGTGTGTCAAGCCATAAGGTATTTCCACTTTACAGTTCAGGCTATGTTTTTGTCTCATGGTAATCTTCCCACTTTATTCAAAACCACAGCAGATGGCTTTATCTAGAGGACATCAATATTGTGCCTTTCTAATATCAATGTTTTGGGTGGAATTAAATAAATTCTCAAAGTTCAAAAATGCAAAAAGTAAATAGAATCTAACTTAGCATGTATGTATCAGCTAATTAATTTTAAATAATATAAATTTAGAGTCTGATATATTTGTTTATCTTGACTTGTCCTCACTAATTCTTTTGTCTTTCTACCTACGGATATCACAGAAACAAATGCTGTGATATTTCCATTCAGGGCTTTCACACAGGCACAACTCAGGGCTAGGGAATTCCACATCTCTGAATCACGAGTGAGTCTGCTAGAGCACCTCACAACACCTTTCCTATCATTACCTCACAGTAGTAACAGCTAAACATCTCGGACCTTTTTAACATCCTTTCGCCATTATGATGTGCTCTGATTGATGTCAAAAGATGGTTTGATTACATACACACTCCTACAAAACTCTTCTAAAAGGTACAGAAGCCAGACACAGATATTGCTTTTCATTAACATGTACAAAGAAACCTACACATGGACACAAGTTCAAATCTTCAAACAGAGGTTAGAACAAGGCAGGCTATAAGTAGAAATACTCTTGGCATGTCTGTGGTTATTAGTAACCTTCGTCAATTACCTGTAATTAAAATATGCACAACTCTGACCTCAGATACCTAACCTTTGACAATCAGGGTGGGAGGGGCCTTCATACCATAGAGAGATAGAATTTTCAGATAGCGATCCAGGCTGACTGCGGTCCTGAGTGATGAACTACAGCCAAAGAAAAATCCAGCCCATCCATACCAGCGGCAATCCAACCAAACACCCAGCGGTGAGCAGAAGCAAGAGATGATTAGTAAGCGGTTTGCCTACAACTAGAGCACCAAGCAAAGTATCAAGGGACGTCCCTCACAGTAAAAATTTACCCCTAACTCCAACTAACTGTATCTGCATTCTATCAGACAAGCAATTGCCATTTGGGTCTGGTGGGTTACAATCCAGGCCCAGATTTCCTAAGGTGTCAATTTCTATTCTCCTTTTCAATTTCTTTGCCTACCATACAGGCTTCTATTTGAGCTCGCCTGGACCCTGCACCCTCCCTATTCAGCCTCATTCTCCCAGAAGAGAATGTGTTAAGTGCTAAGGAATCTCCTCAAAGAGCTCCCTCTTTGTCTGTCTATCCAGTCACATTGTGCTTGCCAAGAACCCAATGAGGTGATATTCACAGCCTTCTGGTACTGGAGTCCGCCCACCGCAGCCTTCACGTACACTGAGACCTGCCCTACCAGCCTTCTCGTAGTGACCCACTCCACCATCCAGCCTTCAGATACTAGACCCCGCCACCCTCAGCCTTCTCCTAGTAGACCCTCCCTGCCTCAGCCTTCAGGTACTGGGCCGCCCACCCTCCAGCCTTCAGGTACTAGACCCTGTCCACCACCCCAGCCTTCAAGGTACTGGGCCCACCACACCCTTCTTTGGTGTATGAATGTGCAATATCACCTTAAAAATGATCATTACCTCCAGAGGTAACAAGCCCAGGGCAATGTGCTGGAAGGAAAATTGGAGGTCAATCAAGACAAACTTTTGTTTAACAGAACAAACAAAAGAATCAAATAATTCATAATGGGATGACATAGATTATGATTGTCAGGGTAAGTGATTAACGACATGAGAATGCTGGGAAAGTACACAGAAACACTATATCATACACTTAGGAACTGGGGAAGCTTGAGGATGCGAAATTTAGGCAGATACCTGAATCACTGGTTAAAAATCAAGTAAATATTTGGAGAAAAAATATTCCAGTAAAGTGTGAAAATGAGAATCGGAGGTAAGGACCGCCTAGGTGTGGTTGCCAAAGTCAGAAAAACAGCACGATGTAAATGCCTTGTGTTTAATGTTTCTGTGTCTTTTCTGGTCATGACACTCTCCTGGGTAAGGAGACCCACTAGCAAAGTCATCTTAAACTTTCTTCTAGGAGATTACAGATTTTGTTAAACCTTTAAAATCATCCACAATTTCTCTCCTTCTCCATTAGTGAAATGGCATTGAACCCAGTGGAGAAAAGGACTGGAAATTTATTGGTCTGCTGTTTTGCTTCTTCATTTTAAGAATAATCTGGGTTCAATGTCCCAGATATTATAAATCTCTCCAGAGTAAACCTACCCCTACATCTCCCCCAGGTTTTAATGTGTATGCACAATTCGTGCCTCAATCTTTAAAAAAAAAAAACAAAAAACAGTCAGAATAGATAAAATAGATGCTTCTAGAGTATAGTGTACCCAGGCGGGATGGCAAGATAAGATTAAGAATAGATAGATAGATAGATAGATAGATAGATAGATAGATGATAGATAGATAGATAGATAGATAGATAGATAGATAGATAGATAGATAGATGAATAGATAGATAGATAGATAGATAGATAGATAGATAGATATAGATAGATAGATAGATGGAATAGATAGATGAAGTAGATGAATTAGATAGATGGAAGTAGATAGATAGATAGATAGTGTACATGAGATACTCAGAGGTTGGAAGTAATCTAGGTTGATCAGAAAAACTATTGTCTGGAAGAAAACACTTTATGGTGAATTGATCTAAAGCCATACGCCAGAGTAATGGTTTGTGCAATTCTAGCCCAGATTTGTTTAGTTGTTAGCGTTCTCAAGTGCAAAGGCCGTTAAAGATACATGTTATTCAGCTTCAGTGTGAATCCAATTGCTCGTTCACTAGTGAGGGATACAGCGAAATACAGCTTTCATTCAAATATTTTGCGTTCTACACTAGGGGAGAACAACTAGGAATCAGCTGGGTGAGCTGACCAACAGAGAGGAATCATTCATGTTGCTACACTCGCCATCGCTGTGGAGCATAGTCAAAATAGCAGCCAACTTAAACATTCCCCGTTTGGCTCTTGATTTTTTCAAGAAATAGGGAGTGACTCTTTATGTTCCCCTTACTGCGGATTTTTCCATAAGAGCTCACAGATAGTAGTTCTGTGTTACAAGAGTAAAAATTTCGAATAAAACACCCAATAAGGGCAATGTAAATAGTGTCTCATAAAGATGAGGGTACTTTATTGAAGATACTTCCAGTTAGTTGACATTGGCAGTAAAGCAGAAAAAAAAATCACCTATCTAAGAAAAATAGAAAATATTTTTAAAGGGAAACTTTAGATGGTAAGCTGCCAATGGTTTTCCAAAAGAAAGAGCTAACAAGAGCTTCAAATTCAATTTCCACTTCTCAAGTCATTACAGAATATTGGAATTCAGAGGTAACGTGGATCTAGGCAGTTTTTAAAAAGTTTGCTAAATTTCCTAAATTTTAAACTTAAAAAGCAAAAAAAGGAGCCAAAAAGTGGGTAGGTCATTTGACTTGTAAGCAGCTGACCCAGGTTCAGTCTCCGGCATCCCATATGGTCCCCTGAGCACGGCCAGGATTAGTTCCGATTGTAGAGCCAGGAGTAACCCCTGAGCATCATGGAGTATGACCCAAAAAGAAATGAATGAATGAATGAATGAATGAATGAATGAATGAATACACATAACAACCTCTTAATGTATATATTGTAATCCACAATGTGGAAGTGAAGGAAAAGAGAAAGAAAGAGAGAGAGAGAGAGAGAGAGAGAGAGAGAGAGAGAGAGGAAGTTGGAAGAAAACTGCCACAGAGAAAGAAGAGGAAGGAGGAGGAATTGGGGACATTGGTAGTGGGAAGTGGGGACTGGTGGAGGGGATGGGTGCAGGAACAATGTATAAGCCCAAAACCCAAATATGAACATCTTATGAACATCTTTAACTGTATATCTCACGGTGGTATAATAAAAAAATTGTTTTTAAAAATGGATGGATAGATGGATGGATGGATGGATGGATGGATGGATGGATGGATGGATGGATGGATGGATGGATGGATGGATGGATGGATGGACGGATGGATGGATGGGCGGATGGATGGATGGATGGGCGGATGGGCGAATGGGCGTGGTGGGCGGGTGGGTGGGTGGGCGGGTAGGTGGATGGACGGTTGGATGGATGGATAAATGGATGGGTGGGTGGGTGGGTTAATGGATGGATTGATGGATGGATGGATGGATGGGTGGGTGGGTGGGTGGGTTAATGGATGGATTGATGGATGGATGGATGGATGGATGGATGGATGGATGGATGGATGGATGGATGGATGGATGGATGGATGGATGGATGGATGGATGGATGGATGGATGGATGGATGGATGGACGGATGGACGGATGGACGGGTGGGCTGGTGGACGGATGGACGGGTGGATGGAGTGAGGTAGGTGGACGGGTGGGTGGGTGGGCGGGTGGGTGGATGGATGGGTGGATGGATGGGCGGGGTGGATGGATGGGCGGATGGGCGAATGGACAGATGGACTGATGGATGGATGGGCGGATGGATGGATGGACGGATGGACGGATGGATGGATGGACGGACGGGCGGACGGATAGACGGATGGACGGATGGATGGATGGATGGATGGATGGATGGATGGATGGATGGATGGATGGATGGATGGATGGATGGATGGATGGATGGATGGATGGATGGATGGATGGATAAAAGCAAAGAAGGACCTTGCACCACAAAATTTATATTTGGGGAAATAAAATCCAGTAAGAACTTTTATACCAACTGCTGCTGCTTTACCAGGAAGGTCAGAGTAACCTGACAGGGATCAGTGGTTTATAATTTGGACTTCAGATTAAACTTCAATTTTCTTGACGACAAAGTAATATTTGCAGCCAATTAAATCAAAGAGTTATCATGGTTCAATACCCAGCACTTTTTTTTTTGCTTTTTGGGGTCACACCCTGGGATGCTCAGGAGTTACTCCTGGCTCTGCACTCAGGAATTACTGCTGGCGGTGCTCGGGGGACCATATGGGATGCCGGGATCGAACCCAGGTGGGCACAGGCCAGCCACGTGCAAGGCAAACGCCCTACCCGCTGTCAATACCCAGCCACGATTTATGGTCGCCCCCCAAACACTACTGGGAATGATTCCTGAGCACTGAGCCAGGAATAAGTCCTGAGCACCACTGGGTATGGCCACAAACAACAATAACAAAAATCAAAATGATTGAATATGAAATGCATTCGGGGGTGGATTTGTAAGTTTCCCCAATCACTCTTTGTGAGACAAGTTTGACAAGCATTGAGTGTGGAGTCCTAAGCTACACTTAACTACCATCTTGATTCAGCTCACATCCGGTAGCCACTTCAAGGCCTGACCCACCTGATATTTATTTTAGCAAATTTCCTTTCGGATCAAAAGAGGGTTAAAAACAACCCCTTTGTATTTCTCGGTACCTACTTGTCCATTTATGATTTCGAATCATTTCTACCACTAGACACATCTGTATTACTTCAAATTTTATATTCAGCCTCTAACATGTCTGGCACATAAAAAGGAGACAGTAAATGTCCCATGAAGGTTCTATGGTGATTTACTTCAAACTCTGAGAAAGATGATTTGTGAAGGGTGGAATAAGAGGGATTGGAGACATGGGGTGGTGTCAGTTTTCAGCTGTGCGGCTGACTAACTGACAGTAATAGGTGCAAACCCAGTCCAGAGGCTCTGAACTCCCTTTATGACTCTCTTCAAACTATTTCCTTGCTCTGCCCTTAGGCAAGCTAGGCCAACCCCTTCTCTCTGCTCCTCTAACTCTCTCCTGCCAGGCTCTCTGCTCCTCCAACTCCTCCTGACAGCCAGGCTGAGAACCCAGCCTCAACTGACTCTTCACCTGTTTTTTCCAACTCTTATTTATATATCCCCATAATTAGGATATTGGCTATTCCTTTATGCCCAAAGGTCATTCCTTTAACTCTTAAAGGAACCCCCACAGGGTGGTCTCTGAGCCAGTGACTTCAGAAATAGGGAATGGTTCAAAGGTCCAAAATGAAAGAGCATGACTATGTTACCTGAAATGCCCAGATCACAGACTGCTAAATTGATAGTCATTATTTCAGCAGGTCTCAGCTTCTTTCTTTCAGTCTAGAAGACATATAAAAGGACATACCCATTTCCAAATGTGGACAGAATCCCTACAAGGAAAAATATAAATTCCATCATTAAAATGAGGACGTAAGTGTTCACTCAGATATGAAACACTTCTCAATTTCAAAAATGGACACCATAGATTTAGAGGGTGGTGAGAGGACTCTAAATAAAAATCTAAATTAAGAAGATGAAATAAAGAGCATGAGTGGTGAGTGACAGGTGAGGGATGGGTTGCCTCCAAAGGGAAAGGAGTCAGGGATTATAAGACTGAACTTACCCAGAAAAAAAGGGAACCACTAACTTCCCAGTGAAGCTCAGGAGGGTGTGGGATTCCCAATATCAGTTTTTGTATACTGGCCCCCAGGGTGGAGTATGTCATAGCCATTTTTTTTGGAGTATTTAGTGGCTTTATAGAACTCCCTCCCTCTGATCAGTAGGGTTAACCCTTGGTTCTTAATCAATTCTGAAGACGAAGAGACCCAAACCCAATGGAGTGTTTTCACTAGCACTGTGGACTCCCAAGGAAGCATCTACGTTCAGGAGAGGCACAGGCCAGAAAAAGGCAGGCACAGCACCCTGCAAGGCAAGGATCATGTGCTGGACACACATGCCAGGCCCGTTGGCCGCCTGAGGACAAATGGATTCTCGGTATCTGCAGCTGCAACTTGGTTAAGTATCAAGGGGAAGTAGGTGACATTGATAATACGGGTTCTCCCCTCCCACCAAAGGGAGGGAAAGTGACCCCTCAACCCACCAACCTACTAGCAATGGTATAACTTTTTATATTCTTTTTATTAACTACTTGACTTGGCATTACAATGAAACTGTTCAAAAGTTCTTGTAAACCCAGTTTAAATCCAAAAAGACCCAATCCCTACTGACTTTATTTAAGAAAAAGAATACACCTACTTCCATAGCTTAACATGTAGAGTAGATTTCTTCAGGGAATTCTTGCTTCATAGTGTAGCTGTGTATAAATGAGAATCTGGTACAGCTGCCTTTAGTAGTAAGGAATAAGGAGAGTATTAACAGGAGAAACCCAGATTTTTTCTAATTTAATTTCTACTTCTCCACCACAATTCATTGGGGCAGGGGGCAAGGAAAAAAATGTGTGTTCCGCTGATGGTATGAAACCACGGGAACTGACTGCGTTGTGCTCTTAGGGAATTCAGAGTCCCTGGAGTCAGTGCTACCTAGTGAATGGTCCGTTAAAACCTCTTTAACTTTCTTAAGAGAGAGAAAAAAAATAGAAAAGGTCATGGAGTTCTAGAGCAAACCAACTAAAACAAAACTTACGTTTGTTTAAAAGGAAACCAGTTAACAAGGCACACTGGGAAATTAAAAATGTGAAAGCATGGCTTGAAAGGTATAAACAAATGCCATCTATTTTTGCATCCACAAAGACTAACAAGAGTAGGTAGACATATGCATTTGGTACACAAAGTTCATTGAAACAACCTTTGTTTTTCTACATTTGTCTGACATACTGAGTTTCTTATTCCTTAAATTAGCATTAACTCTGCTTCCTAAGGCTTATCTGAGTGCTCCGACCTTAATAAAAGTTTACTTTCTATGATCAGCATATAGAGATTATTAGAGGTAATTTTATCTATATGGGATATCTAAAGAATGCCGAATCTTATTTTTTAGGAGCCTTAAAGGAAAATAATATTTAGAAGACAAAGACTAAAGGCAGAAATGTTCAGATGATCAAAATTCTGATTCTATGAATGTAAAAAAAGTCATATGTAGACTCTTAATAAAGCAAACATTTGCATAGTTAAAGTGTAGAGTAAAAAGCGGTCTCTATTTCTCCCTCTCTTTCCAAACTTAGACTTATCTTTCCATCTTCTGATTTTCCCCTAGGACTTCTGGCATATAATGCTCACTAAGAACCTTGGTCCTCTCTGAGTCCTTTGGAGGAATCCAAGCAAACCTCCACAGACCTATTCCATAAGGAATTGGAAGGAGACAGAGACAAGTCCAAAGCTCTGGTGAGAGCAAATCTCTGCTGCTCACTCTCACCTTCCTTGAAGGAATCTCTTAGCACACACTGCTGCTCCTAAAGGCAGAAATACTCAGTGCCCTGGAGCACCAGCTACTCCTTTCTTGAGAACCTTTCTCATTGTATGGCTCTATGCCTATGTGCTGAATATGAGAATGGGTTTTATTTCCAACCCCTGTTCACTAAGTGAAAATTCTCCTGACTTCCCTATCCAGCTCCATAGGTTGCCTATTTCCCTTTGATTCATCTTGCCAGGTAGGGAATGGATTGATCCATCCTCCTATTTCATATCATCTAGAAAAAATTTACCTAGGTTAAAAATGCTCTTTTTAAATAAGATGTATTATTTACAATAGACTGATACATGTTCAATTCAATCAATAAGATATTTACTTTTCTGTCTTTCTGATAATTAAAAGTGCTCGTTAAGTTTAACTTTTTCTATGTTGATTTACTGCCATCCAGTCCATATATAGAGGAAGTTTGCCCCCTGTGGTTACTGCTATGCTCCTCACAACTAAAAAAAAATGGGCATTCATATATACTTGCGTTTAAAAGGACATGGGGGTCCATTTTCAGGGAATACAATTAAAGTAAGTATGATAACAACTAGTAATAAAGCCAAGATAATTCCTTTGAGCTAGAATTTCTGTTTCATTCTTGCTGGTTTCAAACACTGACTATAGAGAGGTGTGCAGACTTTTCTAAAGAGTTTGCCAGTTTCCAGAGGTTAAATGAAATTCTTATCCAGTAATAAATAAATGAGAGAGACGGGAGAAAAGAGAGAGATGACAGAATTAGAGAAAGAAAGAAGACTTGACCCAACATCTGAAAAGATTAAAGGCAGACACACCTAGAGACAACCCACCTGCATACTGGTTACCCAATTTAAAACAGTTTTGAATTTAAGTGAAGTAGTGTGTTTAAATTCTAATTGCATAGACTAATGCTGATAAATAGAAATAAAAAATAGCCAGAAATGTGAGTCACATGTAGATTTAATTTTTTCTCGTAATCCCATTAAACAGTAAAAATGTTCCTTTGTTAATATTTAAAATGTTTGTTAGCTTAATATCACCAGAATGCTACAGATTTGATAAGCAGTCAATTGGTTAAAATTATTAATGTAATATACCTTATTTTTCTGATTCTACATCTTTCATACCTAGTATGTGTTTATCTCACCTTAAAATAGTACAGTTCAAGTGCCTTGTGGTGTCACCACGTTGGATAGCACAGTATGGGGACATAGTATGGGGACAAATGTACCACATTGCAAATTATGCTCAAAAATGTTTTAACCCTGGACTGGCTTTAATTTATCAATACATTTCTCCAACTGGCACCAAAATCACTAATGATGTCATTGTGATGTAACTTTAGATGAAGTAAAATTTACTATGTCTATCATCAATGATAGTCCTGGGTCAGAATTTCCTTCTTGTGGAAAGAGAACCCAAAATTAGATTCTCAGAGATCCATTCTGAACCCTAATGTCTCATGGTTCTAGCAAAAGAAAATTGCAGAAAGTAAAAGCACTTTGATTAAATAAATATCATTTGCATTGATTGTGTTATCCAGAAGACAAACCTACTATCAAAGCTATGAAAAATGAAATGTCCCCTCAAAATATAGTATTTTGTTATTAAGAATGTCAAGGGATTTTTATCCCTAACATAAAGACTGTGGTTATATGTCTAGGAAGCATTGTTTGAACTCTATATTACCTTTCTATCTTCTGTTTCTCTCTCTCTTTCTCTCTCTCTCTCTCTCTCTCTCTCTCTCTCCACCTTTACTCAAAATATCCATGGAAACACTAAAATCTTTGTGCAAAGTCAATGTTACCAACCCCATGAATTTTCTAGATGCAACCTTTGCACAAAAAAAAATTAAGGAAGCTTACCAATTATTGTCAGGTAAAAGCCAGCCACTAAATCCGCTTCCCAGGAAAGTTTGGAAGCAAAGGGATCTCCATCTCGAAGGTAATGAGGCAGGTTCTCGTCCTGGGGAAGGGCGGTGTGGTTTAGTGCCATACTGTTCTCCAGCCACCAGGAGTCTGAAAAGCAAATTTGTAGGATCTCAGCAAACCTGAATATGCCAACTTAAGCCATCTCATAACTGACATCCCACTATCTTTCTATAAAAAACAAGTTCTCAAGGCCATATTTGATTTTCTAATTAATTGCTGCTATGTTCACATTTTCTTCAACGATTCCAAAATGTGTTCAGCTATTGAGCAAATTTATCCAAGTTACGTTTTCTCATTTCTTCATCACATGACTTTATGGCCTCTTCATTCCTCACTAAAGCAAATAAAAGGTTGAAGATCAAATTCTGACCATTTCATAAACATAAGTACATTCATGATTTTATTCTATTACTACATGACATATATCAATATAAATATATTGTGCAATTATCTGTAAATAAATAATATATTGATAATTAAGTACAGTGGATAATATAAAATATAAATAATATATAACTATTATATAAATGCATATAATTACATAGACTGAGACATATACTTCTGAATTATATGTATGCCTGTCAAAACTGAAAATACTCCACAATATTTTAACTATAAGTATGATAGACTTTAATCAAGGGCAATGATTCTCAGATAACCGTAATCCTAATAATCTCTATATTTATTTTTGCCTTTCTGTATGTTAATTGATTATTCCCTAGTTGTTTTTCCTCCACTGTGGTCTGAATGTAACATGCAGAAGCCGTGACAGAAATATTATTTAAGAAGATAATAGTTTAAGATAATAGTCTAAGAATATTATTATTCTTAGATAATAATATTATCTAAGAAGGTCCCATAGTATGCAAAGTTTTCCAAAAGCTGTAACCTGGAAGCTTCTTTGCAGTAATAAGGTTCAGGTAAGACTGTATGTAAAAGGAAATAAAAGCCTAGTTTATTTAAACTACATTAAAGAAAAAAATTAAAAACAACACCCTATGACTGGAAATTATAAAGATATGTTGCATCTAGGAAACAACTTTAAATTAAAATAAGGAAGTTTCAGTTGCTGTGAAAATATTGTCGTGGAAAATAACACTAGAAGTGCCTCTTTGAAGAGTAACATTTCAAGGAAAATGTGAGGGGGTTGGGAAGAAATATTCTGTCAAAATATAAAATAAAATAAATGCCTTAGAGCCTTCTAATATATGATTTTTTGTGATGTGATTCTGTGCAAAGCTATAATTTAAACCTTTAGCGGTAAATTATAGTAATTGTTCATATTAGTATAATCCTTTAAGCAATAAAATAACTTCACTGCTCTCACAGTTCCTAATCAATAGTGCTTTTGATCATGAATAATGCTTCTAAGAGACTGTTCTTCTAACAGTTTATTATGGAATTATCTGGAAAATCCCTATTCCTCATTACCCATAAGAGTTTTAAATACATTTTGAGTGAGTAGGATTAGCCTAAAAAGAAATAAAAGAAAAAGAAAATCTTCTATGACTGCACGACAAAAATGTCAACAAATAATGAAACCCATATCTTCATATCTAAATTACCTTATCAAATAACTAGCTGCTTAGAAGATACAAAAAGAGAATAGCAAAATGTGGAAAATAAACACACTAAATTAGAAGATGAGAGTCAAATTTAGAAGAATCCTCAAAAAATAATAGGCAGCACATTTTCACTCTAGCCTGCTAAATTCTCCCTGGCTAAATTCTCCCTGAAGTGTAAATTTAAGTATGACCATTGTTAATACCTCCTCATGCAAAATATTTGCATATGCTCTGCCCAAAATGAGGTTCCCTATTGGCCGGATCTGACTCTGAAACTTTCACCATTGACGTCTTAAGACACAGCACCCAGAAAATGTCTTTTTTGGAAGAAAGACATTTTTCTCATATATGAGAACATTCGATTTTCGTCTACTCATGACACCTTTAACATGAGTTTATAATAATTGTTTGATACCAAGCAGAAGCCAGAGGGCCTGCAAACAGGTGGTATGTTACAACTGAATTGTTTCTATCCTTCTAATGCAAAGGAGGAAAGTGGAAAGAACAAAATCCAAGAATATCCTTGAAATAACAGGGAAAAGGCCGGAATGTTGAGAAAGTTAACCAAGAACGAAGGAAAGGATGCCATAAAAAGAGGAACACAAATTTAAATATTCAGCATCTTGTGGTAACATTTCTTAATCTACTGATAAAATGTAAGCAAAGAAACTTAAACAAAAAAGCCCTCTAACTGTCTTATCTAGGTGTCTGACGTGTGCGTACTTTGCTCACTTCACCCCCTGCCTTTAAGGATGATGCCTAACAAGCTGACAGGAGAAAGGGCATGTGGTCAGCTCATTTCAACTGCAGAAATGTGAGGCATCCCTAGGTTTTATGAAGGACCAACAACTCCCCAGCCCAACTTCCTTTCTCCTCTATCTGATGTTCAGCCCAGGTCCTGCCACCCCACTTTGTGCAGAAGCATCATTGTCTAAAGACCAGAGAGTGGGATTTTCTTTGGCTTCTTTGCCTCTCTCTTCTTCACTCCAACAAAGAATTCTCGATTTGAGCATCTCGGTCTTAGGGCACCTCTCTTTCCCTCCCTGTAGAATTCTTCCCTAAAAAATGAGAGTTGGCAAAATGTGATGGCCTAGCAGGATGCTCACAAGATACCCTGGTGGAGTAAAAAATGAATAACCAAAAAATTATGAAATACATTTTTTGGAAAGCAGTATAAGTAGAAATCCTGAAGATGTATGCAGAGAGGATACATTTCCTCTAAATACACTTTATTCTATAGATGTGATGGTTGGAGTAATGTGGAAGAGGGCATTTGAAAAGTCCATCTTCTAATTATGCAACATGGATATATTGCTTTTTTTGCAATAGCTATTATCTATATTTTAATAAAGCTGGTGTTTCAAATTATAACACTAGTGAAATATTACACCCATTAGTTTTGCTTGACTATAGATTTTTATGGCTGCTCCTATTAAATCCAGGAATTTCTTTCTAAGGGGCTACAATGTTAATTAGGTGCCCCATGGGGTTGAGATGAACAATTTTTCAGCAATCGATTCAACTTAGAGCTTTGAAATCTTACACAGGTAAAAATTGCCATTTGTGCTCATGATCATACACCTAGTACTGCCTTGGATCTGTGTCATCCCTCAGTGGCACCTTGGGGATTGTTTTCCAGTAATTGTGTCTTCTTGCTCACTGAGTGTCCTGTAAATCCAATAAGCATGAGTTGTGCTCTTCAAAATGATGTTTTCTCTGTCACCCAGCTACAGATGCTTGACGCACATCACGGAATATATCAGTTTTAATATGCTGTAGTTCAATCTGCATTCTAGTAAAAAATATTTTAATTATCTTGGCATGTATAAGAATATATAAATATATATATATTTTATAATAGGTGTAGAAATCTGTGAACACTTTGACAGGAAACATTAGCAATCAAGAGATAAATAATTTGGGAACTCAAATACCCACAATCCAGATCTTTTGAAAGGTAACCTTTATCAGCTAGTTAGTGCTAATGAGATCTTTGCCTTCTTCCTAGGGGAAAATGTTCACAGCTAGGAGAGAGAGACAGAGACAGAGATAGAGACAGAGAGACAGAGAGACAAAGAGACAGAGAAGAAGAAAAGAACTAGCAATCAGATAAGACTGATGCTAAGCAGAAATGTCCGCACACTGCTATAGTTCCATATGACATTAGAGAAGAAATAAATCTTTTTCAACCCATATAACTAGAATCAGGGAAGAAGGAAGGGAGAAAACGAGAAAGAATTTTTCTCCTCTACACACAACATGAGAACAATCAATTCAATTCAATATCTTCAAAGTCATTTAAGAAGAGAGCAGAGTTGTGTGTTGAGAATAATAACAATCTCCACGTCAGTTTATTCCAAGCAGTTCAGTTTGAAGCAAACTGGCAAATCCAAGGTAACAGAAAAATATAAGCAATAAAAAAAGTCTTCTTTAAATTATCTTAGACTCTTAGTATTAATTTTGAAGTGTTAACTATCACATAGTGGGAGTCTATTTCAAATGTTCGACTGAACATTTGAGTAATGACTTTCAATTAAATTATGTTTACCCAGCACAGTTCTCCAACCAATTCCCCAGACAAAGGGGAGATGTAAATTTCACATCATAAGGACCAGTTTACTGGCAGCTTTCAATAGCTTGTAATCAGCGTACCAGAGACTCCTCTAACTCAACTATCATACGATAACATATGCCAGTTGTGACATAAAGTTTACCCAACTTTTTTTCTCTCAGGGGACTTCACATATATCACAGATCATTTGACAGAAAAAAAATGAAATATCCCTAACATCCGCTACGGTATCACAATCTGGCTGACAGATTGGCCTAAGACCATATAGAAAATTGTCAATCCCTAAGTAAAAACTGAACACTCAGGATTGCTGTTTGCATTATTTACAACCCCAGACCTACAAATGTCTTCTCAAGCTGAAATCAATTTTTGTATAGGCACTATAAACACAGTATTTCCTCTTCTTGACCCAAATTCCAGTGTTAAAAAGAGAGATTGAAGAAAGGAAATTGGACATGATAAAACCAGAAATCCCCTACTCATCTTCAAATTCAAATACTGTCTCGCTGACCCCACACATGAGCCCTGCAGTCTAGCTACAGAGTGGTGCTCAACAATACTTGCAGTGGGAAGCACATGCAGAGAACTTTTTTAAACACTGAAATCTGCTCACTCCTTTTCAAAAATAAATTAATTATACCTACTGAGTTTTTAAGTATTATTACTTAAAATAATATGATATTACTACTTACATTATGTACTTAAAATAACATGTTATTAACAATAACATGACTGAGTGGCTCCAACAGGTTAATAGGCTAAAGACACATTTACTTTAGAAACTCAGCGTGCTTCCGACAGACCAGAAACAGTAACTTTCTCATATTCTACTGCTTGGTGCCTTCCTTGGTTTTGTTCCTGACCTGAAATTCTGTTTCCAAGATTCCTTTTAAAAAGTTCATTGATAAACATTAGCTGATGGACTTGAGGGAAAAAATTCAATTGATTTCATAAATATTCAGCATATTTATTCAGTGGTATTCAGCATAAAGTCAGGCAGAAGGACACAAATTTATTTCTCATTTATCTTACAAATGCACAAAGAGAGGGATGCATCCCAAAAAAGTGAATTAAGAAACTTTGTCTCTGTGCCCTTCAGCTACACTTATCATCCTCTTCCAGAAAACATTTCATTCCAAATCATATTACCCAAAACAGTAAAACCGTAAAATTTAGAAATTGCTGTTTCAGTGCCATTTTTTACCCCTTAGTTGAAACTCACCAGTTTTTAAGGACCTGCCAGAAAGAAGCTCTTTCCCTGGGGCTTCTTGAATGGGTTTGCTCAGGTCTTCCCACGTACTTATGCTGTTGGCTTTTTACAAAGCCACACTCAAGTTATTCTGCACTTCGGCTGATGTTAGACCTTGTCAAGTTAACAAATGGTATTGGTTTTCAAAAGACTTTGCTGCTGTCTCCTCCCCTCAGCTAAAAGGACCAATCAGGTATTTGGAAAAAACAATCTCATCTTATTGGATTATAGGGAGAGATGCAATTTTGGAAGCCTAACTTATCAGTGATTAAAAAACAGCAGCAGTTACATGGCTTTTTTATTGATCAGAAACTAGAATAATGCTGCTTTGCTGGCTATTCTTTTAAGACACCATAATCTTGCTTTATTTTCTTTTCATATTTTAAAGCCTCAGGTTGATCTGTAAATGATCAAAAATTAAATCTGAAAGCTTTAGTGGTCAGTTCTACTTGGACAATTAAAAAAAAGACAGTCTCTTCAATTCTTTCATCTAAATGATAGAGCAAAACCAGAAAGATGGGAAAAGGAGAGCTCACACATAAATTTTTCCAAAACAAAAATTACTGCTGTGTCTTGATCCTTTTTTATAACCCTAAAGGTCTGTCAGAATTGAAATGAGGCTTGTATTAAGCTAATCACAAGGCTAGACTCCCATCACTGGCAATGTGCTTAATGCTTTACAGCCATTATTCTACTACAGTTGCAAACAGTAATGCCACCCTGTACTGTTAGCTTCACTAGATTGTCAAAAGAATACTGTGATTCAGAGTCTGTTACCTCTCGTAAATTAGTTTCTTTTGTAGATGAGTTCTTTGCAAAAATCTTGAAATGCTTTTTAATTAAATCAGCAAGCACTTCTTTAACCACAATAATAATATTTATTGCTTAGGGAAGTACATGGGGAGATTTTTAAAAAGTGGGAAATTTTATTTAGGAAGGAAGAGTGAATTGTCAATAAAAGCAATAGCTTAAGTAAGCCTCTTAACATTACTTCAAAATAAGTCCTCCAAAGAAATAATTCCAAATTTTCCAATACAATTTAAAATAGCTTTTCCCAACCCTATAATTGATCTTTTCTTATTATGCCATCTATTTTTTAAAAAACTTTAGCTTTTGAGGCCAGAGAGTTTCACGAACACATGCTTTGCACACTGGAGGAGTCTGGTTCCTCCTATACATGATCTTCTAACAATGCCAGGAATGACTCCCAAGCACTGAGCCAGAAGTAGACCCTGAACACCACAAGGTGGGGGCTTGAAATACAGTAGAGGGCTTAGTCACCATTTTTTTTAAATTTAAACATTTTATTATATCACCGTGAGATATACAATTACAACGTTGTTCATGTTTAGAGGTTTCGGTCACATAGTGTTCCAGCACCCTGCCCTCCACCAGTGCCCATTTCCCACCACCGATGTCCCCAATTCCCTCCCCTCCTATAGCCTGCCTAAATGGCAGGTTCTTTATCTCTTTTTCTCTCTCCCTCTCTCTCTTTTCCTTCTCTTACACATTGTGGGTTGTCACTACATACACTCAGAAGCCATCATGAAGTCACCCACTTTTAATACAATGGTCTCTTGTTTGAATCCTAGCATCACATCTAATCCCTGAGCACAGAATCAAGAATGACTCCTGAGCACAGTCAGTGTGAGCCTAAAGCACAATCACCCAGCACCAAAAAATTCTCTGTATTGAGGTATTACTGAAATAAATTATAAGGCAATCAAGCTTTTTATTACAGTGGTTTGATAAATGAATACATTGTGAAAGTATTCCATCCATATAGTTAAAACAGCTATCACTTTGCTCTGTAAAAATATACAGGGGTTGAAGCAATATCACAGTGGGTAGGGATTTTGCCTTGCACACGGCTGGCCTGGGTTCGATCACACAGCATCCCATATGGTCCCCTGAGCTCCACCAGAAGTAATTCCTGAGTGCAGAGCCAGGAGTAACCCTGAGCATCGGGGTGTGACCCAAAAAACAAATATATATATTTGCTTTTGCTATATATTTTGCTATATATTATATATATATTTTGCTTTATGTATAGTTTTATATGTATACATATATAACTATACATATCTATATATATATAACTATACATATCTATATGTATATACATAGCTATGTGTAGCTATGTATATAGATGGCAATGGTCTTGAACATTAAAACACAAATTTCCAAGGAGAAGCCAAAATGCTGAGATTCTAAGGAGGGAGAGGCCTCCTTTGGAAGACGTTGACATATTCTTTGCAACATGCTAGGGTCCATGTGATTGTAAGGGTAACAGTACAGCATTGCGACTATAAAACAGTAACTTCAAAATTATTTTATTGGACTTATTGAGTTAATTATTGACACGACAATAATTAATTTGTTAAAAAAAGAATAAAATATTACTTGTCCACCATGAATATGGAAACATGTTTGGTTAGAGATACAAGAGAAGCAAAACAGACAAGGCTTCTGTCTACCTTCATAGAGTTTAATTATTAATGAAAGTGCCAATTTGTCGCAGAAAAAAATTTATTTTGTTATGGTTTATATAACTACCTGTGTGGTAATCATTAACAGAAGTTGTAAATGTTTTCAAGAATTGTGATGTCATTAATACAAATTGCATTCACCTTTAAGTATAATCATACCTAACAGGCAAATGTGCCAGGGGAAGTGAGAGAATGTGCTCCTTGAAGGTATCAAAATGAGTAAGAGCTTCAACCACAGAACGAGGGTCTTTCTCCACATCCAACACCTCAGCTCTGATGGGAACTGGATACCTGGAGCATAAGAACCTGTCAAGTGCACATTTATGCCTCTCAGACTCCACAATCCTACTGGTACCAGCAGGAGATAGAGGTGCCAGGAGGTGGCCCAAAGAACTGTTCGCTCCATGTTTCCAAATAATTTTGGATTTATTTTCTGTAAAACAAGTGACTAATCTGAAATATCCACTCTTCACTTGAACTATTGTAAATCGTATGTCTCTTTGCACCATATTCTCTCTAATATTTCCTCAACCAAGTTCCCTGTGTCAGAGCTCATTTAAGACACCTTTGGTCTTGGCTGGGAACAAATTTGAACAAATCTGAGTCATTTTAAGAGATGTATAGCAAGTTTTCTAAAAAATATATTTGACCTATAGAAAATTGGTAAGGTACTGCAGTGTTTGTTTTATTACAGCTTATATTTTCTCCCTTTTTTTCTTCAGGGCCTTGGTCCTGTCTCTGGATAGAAGTTCAAGTCTGAGATAGCTCTCACTTCCTTTATACTTTGCTCCACTGACCTTTCTACAGAGTGTCATACCTAGGGCCCCAGACATAATTCTCCACTTTCTGCACAGTTGATAGAATTGAGAGAGTTTCCAGGTATATTACAGGGAAGAAGAATCCAGACTGAATCCAGAAGAATTTCAGGACAGTTCCATATAGGAAAAACACTTACAGAGGATTATGGATAGTTTCAGAAAGCCTCATTGGGCATTCAGATGTTTATGTATATATGAATATGAGGAAGTTACATGAGTTTGTATAACAAAATCAGAATAAAATCCTTAGTGGGGTACTAGCATATGGCCCACTCATAGGTAATTGCAATGAAAAGAAAATGGAATATGTTATAGAAAACATTTTAATGGCTATTATTGGTTTTATTAATATTTAATTCTGTTATGCATTTTTACATTTCCATCTATAAACATGTGATGCTCATTTACAAGCAAGTATAATTTAAAATTCTTAATTTTGAGAGAGAGAAAGAAAAAACAAAGAGTTGAGAGGACAGAGAGAAAGAGAGAATTAGAGAGTGAGAGAGGGAGAAACATGTCTGCTCTTGATTTTGAGAGAAAGACAGAAAGAAAAAGAAAGAGAAGAGAGGAGAGAGAAAGAGAGAGTTAGAGAGTGAAAGAGGAGAAACATGTCTGCTATAAAAGCACCAAAAAAAAATAAAATAATAAAATAAAAAAGCATCCTGGGCGTGGGGGTGAGTGGGAGGCAAACTGAGATCATTGGTGGTGAAAAAATGTGCAGAGTGGAGGTATGGGTGTAACTAAGACCTAACATGAACAGCTTTGTAATTGTGTATCTCATGGTGACTCAATAAAAAAATTAATCTTGATTTTTTTTGTCATAGGAGATTACATTTGGCCTTGATTAATCTATATTGTTACACAGAGATAATTAAAGTTTCCATAAAAAAGAAAAAATCCTCCAAAATAAATGGTGTAAGCAGTTGCATGATGTCAATAAAGCAAACAACGTGAAGAGAATAAGATCCATCCTTTCCACATTTCAATTTCCCTAATCATGACATGAGATATCACCCATGACATCCAAAATTACGGTCCAGTGTCCTCCTAGGTAACTCCCCAAATATAATAGAATATGAAACATGGAATCAGCCACAAACATTTATCAAACACTAATAAAGACCAATATGTTTTCAAAAGTGAAAGCAGATCAAAATTCTCTAGAGAAATAAAGATTAAACACCTCATGAAGAGATTTATCACTACTACCTAAAAATATCTCTTTTTGCATAATAACTATGATGATAGTTTAAAAACAAAAGTGTCAATTGTAATAATAATGACAATCCCTATAATGACAAATCCTACAGCTTGTGGTTTGTTACTATAAACCAAACATACACGTGTGTGTATGTGTGTGTATGTGCACATAGAAGAGACTATATTTGCCTTAGTGTTGTTTATTCTATAAGTCTGTGTATAAAAAACACCCCCTAGGTTTACAAGAATATTTTTATCTTATCTCAATAGTAGAGTTATGTCCATCATAACTATATTTTAGTTTATTCAATGCTATTATTTCATCCTTTAATCATATACAATTCCCTTCACAACACCATCAATTGAAGATATGGAGGCCTGAGGGTAAGGGGCTCTATTCACATAATCTACTCAAACCCCCCAAAGAGGAGTTTGCAAATGCTTTTCAAAGAGGTAAAGTAAAAGTTGCTGGTACACCAGTAGCTGATCTTCAGTTTTACATAACTTTGTGCCCTGAAGAGGCAACAAGGGAAAAAAGAGTCAAAACCAGCTGATGTATTAGCAGCCATCTATGCACAGCTATTGCCAGTGCTAGGTATTCCCTGCAATGGGTGCCAATGCTGAATGTCATGATTAAATGAAACTTAAAGCATGTCAGGTAAGAAAACTCCTTACCTGAGTTTTCATGAAAGGAGCCATGTGGGCTTATGTTTTGAAGAAAGCTTGTGAGAGTTCTCATCAAATTGATTCTCTGGAGATTTACAGGGAGCAACTTGTATAAATACTTTGCTCCACAGATTCAAAGAGGGGAGAAATGTGATATAAAGCAACGTTTTAAGACTTTTTTTTAGTACCAACTGAATTTTTTCCATGTAGACATAATTAGAGAAACCCTCAGGTGACGCTTTAATGGGGTAAAAAAAACCTATAATGACATGATGATGGATTTAAAAATTTATAAATCTGCAAATTTTATTTCAAAAGTTAAAAAAAATAGTACAGCAGGTAAGGTGCTTGCCTAGCATGCGACTGACCTAGTTTTGATTCCTGGCATCCCATATAGTTACCTGAGCACGACCAGGAGTAATTCCTGAGTGCAGAGCCAGGAGTAACCCCTGAGCATTGCCATGTGTGGCCTCCAAATAAACAAACAAAAATTGAATGTAGCAAAGAAAGGATTAGAGCATAGAAATAACAAAGCTTTCAAGTATCTTCTACTGTGTATCTAAACCTTTATTTTTCATATTTGTTTTCTGTTTTTTTGCAGGGGGAGGGTAGTGGGTGGTGGGTTACACCAGACAATGCCTAGGGTCTACTCCTGACTGCCCTCAGGAATCTCTCCTTACTGTGCTCAGGCGACAATGGATCCAACACAGGTCAGCTATGTGCAAGGCAAGAGTCCACCCAAGTATACTATCTCTCTGGCACAGGAACTTCATTAATTTTTTAAGATGAAATAATAGTCCATGGCATAAATCTGCATAAATATAAAATAATACTTTCTTTATCTAATCATCTATTGGTGGACATTTAGATTGTTTTCAGCCTTGAATAATGTGGATAATGCTGTAACAACTATTGAAGTGCAATTATCTTTTCAAGATAAACATCTCAATTTAATTAATTAATTCAAGAGTGTTGGGTGACATGCCCACTTTAAGCTCCAGCTACACTTAGCTTGCAGCCCCTCCCATCTCAGCTAGGGAGGCTTTAAATCAACTCTGGCACTTGTAAAGCCAAAAGGTCCACCTGAAGTGCTGCATTTGAATAGAGTTGTTAACCTGTATTCATCTCTAGATAGACCAGCCCACAATGGGCCAGGCTGGGAAGTTTTTTGCGGATTTCTATCTATAAAATAAGCTGGGAGAAGAGAGAAGGCCATTTTGGCTTCCCTTGGTGTTTTCCTCTCTCCGTCCTCTCCCGTCTCTGTTGGGCTTCAACACGTGGTGGCAGCCATCTTAACCTACACTTGGCTGGGGTCCAGCAGGGAATCCAGAGTCCGGAGTTCCTGTTCTTGGATTGTATATCAGAACCTGTGATAGTAAAGCCTTTTAAAATTGTGCCAGATTCCTGAGTTTTCATCCATTTCCTACCGGCATCAGAGATAGAAGGGAACTTCGTTTCCTGGTATTGTTGGGGACCCCACCAGCTCCCAAAAAATAGTGACTAAAGTATAAATATTATTAAACTATATCAATTATGATTTTAGTTTCTACAGTCCTTCTTGGACTCAAATTCCAGATTACTACCTGTGGTTCTTTGGACAAATTATTAAGTTTGAATGAGTCATATTTAATAACCTGTAAACAAATAATAATGAGGATTAATGGATTTTGAAGATGTCAACAAATTTGAACAATATGATCCAAATCACGAGACAGTATAAAAACAACAACTGCACATGTGTATCAATGTGTATTCACCCTCATATGTTAATATTGCCTCCTTGTGCAGAAAAGCTCAAAAATCTAAATGGTTAATAGAGTTTCTTGTGTGTGATAGATACATGTGTGGCTTCCATATCCAGGTGTGGCTAAGTGATCTGAAGAAGATGCCGATGTGTCCAGAGCTACAGTACAACAGGTAAGGCATTTGCCATGCTTGTGTACTACCTAAGTCTAACCTGTGACACTCCACCTGGTCCCCCAAGTGAAAGAATGGCCCTCGCCCACAGAACACAAAGACAGGAACCAGAGGTAACTGATAAAATGATAGCTCAACCAGAGGTAACTGATAAAATGATGGCTCAACCAGAGGTAACTGATAAAATGATGGCTCGACAAGACAAGAGAACAGCAGGAAGGGCCTTAAGCAAATAATTCCAGGGAGGGCTATAAGGCAAACATTCCTGAGAGGTTACGTCTGATGTCCCCCTCTGTATTTGGTATTGTTGGGGAGCTCCGCTGGGGTCCCCGACAGTGCCGGGAAGCGAGTTCCCTTCTACCTCCGAAGCCGGCGAGGAATGGATGAAAACTCAGGAATCCGATGCAGTTTTAAAAGGTTTTACTTATCACAGGTTCAGGCATACAAATCAGCAAAAAGGAAAAGCCCGGTGCTTAGGATTCCAGGCTAGAACCCCAGCCACGTGTAGGCCACGATGGCGACCACCACTGTAAAGGCTTTGAGAAAGGAGAAGCAGACTTCCAAGCAGGGCGACCTCTTTGGAAGAGCCCCCAAAGAAGCGCATGAGAGTGAAAACCGGCTAGTTTATACCCCTGCAACTCAGACCTTCCTCCCACTGTTATGGAAGCAGGGAGGGTCAAATGTCCCTTAGGTAATCCCTCCCTGCCACCTCACCTAGGCCCTTTATTATGCTAATGTTTTAAGCCAAATGCAGCTGCCCTTAAAGGAGTCCTGCAACAGGTATGATCACGTGCCAAATATGGAAAGAAGTATTAGGCACGCTAGAATTAGTGGGTGACGGTTACCTGGTGCAGAGTGATTGGCTGCCTGTGCGCAGACCTTGATGTAATATTTTAAACCTATTGGATAGTTATGTGCGGGCTTTTCTGTAGCGCGGGAATTATTCCTTAAAAGATCCTCCCTGGAAGGGCTCGGGGCTCTTAGCCACTGACCGCTTGGAGTCACGCTAGAGCCCGAGTATACTCGCTTATTAATAAAACCCTTGCTTTTGCATAGGACTTGGTCTCTCAGAGTTTTCCTTGGTAGGTGCGGCGTTCCGAGGCTCCCAGTCAGTCACCCCCCATCAGGTGGCCAACCCTTACAAAGTAAACACCAGCAGAGGTACCCTGAGCATAGCCAGGTATAACCAAAAAAACAATGAAAAAATAACTAATTAATTTAATAATTAATTTAATAAAAGTCTAAAAAAAAGATGGTGCTCAAACTTTTTGAACTTCATGTTCCCAAAAGCAAAATGGGGATAAGAATATCATTCCCCAAATTATGGGCAGTGCTATGAAGAAGAAATGAGATTTGGTCATATAATTTACCCTGTCAACTAAAGGGAAAAGTCTCTTTAATTGAAAATATTTTTTCTTCCTCCAAAGACTAGAAATTGAACTCCCATTTGACCCAGCCATACCACTCCTGGGAATCTACTCTGGGAAACCAAAAATACGCAGCAGAAACACCATCCCTACTTTTTATGTTCATAGCAGCATTATTCACAATAGCCAGAATCTGGGCAACCAGAGTGCCCGAAAATCGATGACTGGATGAAAAAGCTTTGGTACATCTACACAATGGAATACTATGCAGCTGTTAGGAAAAATGAAGTTATAAAATTTGCCTTATAAATGGATGGACATGGAGAAGATTATGTTGAGTGAAATTAGCCAGAAGGAGAGAGACAGATACAGAATGACTGCATTTATTTGCATGACATAAATATATATGTACATATTATGATACCAATATCCAAGGTCAAGTGTGTTGCAGGACTCCTAAGGGCCGCTGCATCTGCTCTGGATGATTTATGGTAAATGTTATGGCTAAAGACGAAGTGTTAAATGTGCTCAAAAAACTTTCAAAATTCGGTTATTAAAGCAACAAAAAACAGGTATCTTTAACATTATTCACCTTAAACTTGTCTCAAGGAGAGCGCTAAAAAACACTAATGCAAACTCAAAACCAGTAAATTCACCCAAGTAAAAACTGTTATGGCTTGCAGGTTTAAAAGCACCTAATTTCTTTCACTATAAAGTCTTAATTTTAAATTGCAAACTGCTCAAACCTCCTGAATTGGTTCATTTCTTAATAATGATAACCTTGCTTTGCAGCCTGTTAAACATGGTCCATCTTAAATAACAACAATTTTGCTTTGCAGCCTGTTGATCTTGGTCTTTAATAAAAATAACCTTGCATTGCAGCCTGTTGATGCTTTCGCTGGAGATAACCCCCTTTCTTTCTTAAAAAACAAAAAACAAAAAAAAAACTGCCCTGGAGGCGAAGTATAAGCACCTAAATAACCCTCCAAAAAAAGGTACCATAAAAATATGTATTTTCTAAGTGTTTAATGTGTAAGTGTCTTAATGTTTCCTTGCTGCTTTAAAGTGTTTAAAGGCGTAAAGCACCTAAATAACCCTCAAGAAAAAGATATTTTGTAAAACTTTTCTAAGGTTTTTATCTATAAAAATAACTAATGAAGTTTCTTCAGGTTTTAAAGAAAAATAGACTGCCGTGTATGATGTTCAGTGTCAAGGTTTTAAAAACTAATAAGTTTTCTAATGTTTTGTTTACAGGTAAAAAAAAATAAAAAATTAAAAATTAAAAAAGGAGAAAAAAAAGGGTAAACTCAAGTATAGTGCTCAATATCAAAATTTGCTAACAACTAATAAAAAATTTTAATGCTTTTTTTCAAAGATTTACAGAAAAAAAAACTTGGCTGCTGCAGATTCCGTCTATAATGCTCGGGGGCTTTGGACTCTGATCACAGTGCTCATTACAAAAATGTTTGCTAAATCAATGAAAAATTGTTTTTCTAATGATTCTGTTCACAGGATGAGATATTCGAATCCAGTAAACTTGCGCTACAGTGCTCAATACTATAAGACTCCTAAAACAGTGCTCACCAAAAATTTAATAATCTGCAAAAAAGTTTTTCCTAATGTTTCCTTTCACAAGGTGTTAAAGTTTCTTCATGCTCTTAAATTCCTGCCAAAGCCTTAAAATCTCTACTTGTGATTAACCTCGAAAAGTGTTTTTGTCTCGCCTAAGCTAGCAGGTACAGTTACGGTGCCAATGTTCCCTTGCTGAAGAAGCCCTGCAAGACGCCCACACCGATGTTCCAGACACCTGTTCCAGCACTCAAGACTCCTGTTCCAGAATTCAAGATACTTGTTCCAGTGTTCCTGAGACCCAATCCAGTGTTCCTGACAATTCATCGAGTTCCTGATCGCTGCTCTCCAAAGACTCATACTCATATGATCACCGCTATTGCTGTTCCAGAAGTAGCCCCACAGACTTTGTTCCAGACACCCGACTTTACATAAAATATAGCAAATTGACTCTCACAAATTATGGACAGTGCAAACTACAGTCCATTATAATCAGACAGCTAAAAACACTTTATCTTGAACTTTGCTTTGGGTCCAAAAACAAGTTAGGATCCTAAAGTAACATGTATTATCATTTTGCAATTGGAATTGTTTTTTCTTATCTTAATTTTCTGTATATTACTAAATATTTCTTACCTTTTCAATTTTTATTAGTAAACTAATCAGGGGAGTTGTTGCAGGACTCCTAAGGGCCGCTGCATCTGCTCTGGATTGCCTCCCGCAAATCACTCCGTAGATAAGGGGGTAGTCTAAATGTGGCAGTTTATCCGACCATGTATGCTGTACTAGCTGGTATAAATATTCTCCCATGCTATCACAATCATCGTGGGACTAGCTAGATCTTACCAGCATATTAGCCTGGCCACGTAAGGACACCTAAGTAATTAGACCAGAGAGAAATGCTGTTTGCTTCCAAACAAACAAGCATGGCTCCCTGATAAAATATAAAACTACAATGAAGTAGAGGAGACTTGTGAAGGCTTGGAGAAATATTTAACTGGCATTGGTGTTGATCTTTGGTACAGTGACATGCCATCTCAGAAACCCCCTTCTCTACATTTCAAAGGCATTCCGGCTCAAAACATTAGCACAGTAAAGGCCCTAGGTGAGATGCAGGGAGGGACTACCTAAGGGCATTGGACCCTCCCTGCTTTCCATAACAATGGGAGGAAGGTCTGAGTTGCTGGGGGTATAAACTTTGCAGGTCCCCGCTCTCCCGGGCTTCATCTTCCCGGTGGGATTTCGCCTTGTGAGCGTTTATTCCCCTTGGAAGTTTCCCACGTGGTGGTCGCCATCTTGGCCTACACGTGGCTGGGGTTCTAGCCTGGAATCCTAAGCATCGGGTTTTTCCTTTTGCTGATTTGTATGCCTGAACCTGTGATAAGTAAAGTCTTTTAAAACCTCATCGGATCCCTGAGTGTTCATCCATTCCTCGCCGGCTTCGGAGGTAGAAGGGAACTCGCTTCCCGGCACTGTCGGGGGACCCCGGCGGACAAAGTGGAAACATGGATCAGGAGGTCTTGACAAAGGGGGAAATTATCACAAACGTGTGGGAGTCAGAGGCTAGGTAAGACAGAAAATGGAACAGTGTGCTAACAATTGTTGAGGGTACTAATGCCAACCTAGAACTGAGCATTAAATAGAGGCAAAAAGATACACATGACAACCCTTTAATGTATTATCTGTAATCCATAGTCTGGAGGGGGAAGGAAAAGAGAAAGAGAGAGAAAGGGAAAGAAATAAAAGAACCTGCCATGGAGGAGAGGGCTGGGGGAGGGGGAGGGAGGGAACCGGGGGCGTTGGTGGTGGGGAGATGGGCACTGGTGGCGGGATGGGTGCTGGAACACTGTATGACCAAAACCCAAATATGAACTTTTTAATTGTATATCTTTGTAATTGTAAAAATAAAAAAATTAAAAAAAAATATTTTTTCATTTAAATATATTTTGGCAATACATTTGTTTTAAAGTCTACATAGACTTCTAAGCCTAATAGCTTATCATCTAGTTTAAATATGATTTTTATTATAGATTTTTTGTATGCTTCAGTTATTTTATGAAATATTTGTCACTCAGTTCTCCAAAATCAGCTCAAAATCACCTACTCCATTTTTATCACTTAACTTCAATATGGAGAACATCTTCCCTCAATTCAGATCTCATAGCACTATATATTGACTGGTATTGCAAACATCCCTAACTATCCTTGTTAATATTCTGTGCCTTTGCTGATATTTTGTTTATGCAGTTTTTAAATAGAAAAAAAAAGTTTTTTTTCTCATTTTTTTGTGCATCTCCCACTTCTAGCCTTTCTCATCACAAGCATTCCCCCAAAAAACATATGAGTACCTTGGTCCTTGGTCATTCCTGGCAAAGCACAGAATCTTCAAGACAGTAATAGTTTATTTGGTTTAATTTTTTTTAAATCATTTATGTTCATTTCTCTAATCCTATCACAATAATAACTAGTAATGATGGAATGATGCAAAGCTTAAAACTGTGCAAGTAAGCATCCTCTTGGGGATTTGCCTTAAAATTTCCTAATTTGCACCAAAGTTTGCAGGACTCATGAGGAAGCTATGATGTCTGAGGTTCTCTATTCATCCTGCCTCCCACACTGGGAAGACTTGGTATTGACACCTTTTTGTTTGTGTATGAGTTGTTTGTTTCTATATTTAATCAATCCATCACTTTTTCTAACTAGGGCACCTACCACTGCTGATTAAAAAAAACCACAAAAAGGACTTATTGGAGATATAATCATGGCCATGTGAACAAAGATGTAGGGAGTTTTCAAAATGAACTAATTCACTGCAGAAACGTGTAAAGTAAGAGGAGATGGTCTGTATCATTCTCAGAGGGACAGAGCTAACCACAGGAGACAAAACCACTGTCAGATATTGTTTTACACATTCATTAGCTTCTGTTACCTGTCTTGGGATGTGGCTTAGGCTTTAGGTGAGAACTTTAATATGTATACTTGTTTATCAATAAAAATATTGTGAAAGTGATTGCATAAAAGATGTGTAGAGTCATTTGAGGGAAATTCATAGCATACAAAAACAAAGTCTTCCTTTTTCCTTCAACTCAGTCTCTAAATCTTTATTATCAACATCTACAGACTGTATTTATTATAAAATTTGAAATAAAATAAGAACATCAAGGATATGATTTGGTTAGGCTTCATTTAAAGAACTTTAATTATAAGTTCTCTGTCAAATGTGACAAGTAGGAGTTTGCATTCATTGTCTAACAGCTTCTTTAATTTAAATTTCCATAGACACTTTAGATAATTTGTTGGCATGATATCATGGAGGAAACATTCCTGGAAAATGGTATTAGTCATTCTCATCACCAGTCTACAAGATTCAAAGCTGAAATTTTTTATTGCATACGCTGGCAATCAATTATCTTGCCCTGGTCTCAAGTATTCTTAGATAATGCTCAAGTACTTTTTTCTAAATAAATTTATCATAGTTTACAGGGACTTTCACTTCCTTTGTGACACCACATTTTATATTAAAAACCTAAGATTAAATTTAATATTTTATCTCTTGGTTTTGAGACACAATCTAGTTCCAATATGTGAGTGTCAAAAGAGCCTAGGAAGCAGTTTCATCCAGACAAGCGGTTCTCTCAACACCAGCATTTCCTTCTGGCCCTGTTTACCATCAGGTTCTAAAAATTGAAGATTTAGTCCTGTAAAACTACATTCCTACACCGACTGATGGCAGTCCCACTCCTGAACTCCTATCGTAGTCTGAAAAGATTGGCTACAAATTTGAGGTCAATGAACCACTCTTTGGGTCTGATTATTTCTTTGAGTAGCTCATAGAACTCAGAAATATTTTACTTGCTTGCTGCTAACTATAAAAAAGAAAACATTTTTTAAGTATTTTATTATACCACCGTGAGATATACAAATAAAAGATATACAATTAAAAAGTTCATGTTTGGGTTTTGGTCATACAGTGTTTCAGCACCCGTCCCTCCACCAGTGCCCATCTCCCACCAACAACATCCCGGTTCCCTCCCCTTCCCCCAGCCCTGCTCCATGGCAGGTTCTTTATTTCTTTGCCTTTCTCTCTCTCTTTTCTCTTTTCCTTCCCTTCCAGACTATGGATTACAGAACATACATTAAAAGGTTGTCATGTGAATCCTTTTTGCCAAAGAAAACATTTTTAATGAAAAAAAAAAAAGCCAAGCAACTAGACACTAGGAAGGCACGCATAGAGCCAGTTCTACAGGGAGTTTCCCTGCATTTTTCAGGCATATCATTCTCCAAACCCTATTGTTTAGGTAGGAGTGGAGCACTTGTTTTGTTTTGTAAACCTTACTAGAGAGACTTGATGAATAAATCAAAAGCCACAACAATTGATTCCACCTCAGCTCCTTACCCCTCCCCACCAGTTAAGGAATGGATTAGAAGGTTCCAATCTTCTTTTTTTTAAACTTCCTTCACTTTTTTTTTCTTTTTTGGGTCATACCTGGCAATGCTCAGGGGTTACTCCTGGCTCTGCACTTAGGAATTACTCTGGCGGTGCTCAGGGGACCATATAGAATATCGGGTCAGCCGCATGCAAGGCAAACGCCCTACCGCTGGGCTATTGCTTCTGCCCCAGGAGGTTACAATCTTCTAATCACAGAGTGGTTCTCTGGTCTTCCAACCTCATACTGAAGTTTTTGACCTCTAGGTTACCTTATTAACATAGAAAAAGACTTCTTTCACAACCTCAGCACTTAGGCAATTCCAACAGTTCTAGGAGGTATGTACCAGAAAAAGACAAAACCCAGGGATATATCTTTTATTATAAAATCACAATGGTCAGATCTAGCATTTCAAAAAGAGTCCAACAAAGTGTGTGAATTATTTTCAAGTCCAATCTACTGGTATGTATGTGTGTATCTCTCTCTCTCTCTCTCTCTCTCTCTCTCTCTCTCTCTCTCTCTCTCTCTCTCTCTCTCTCCCTCCATATACGTACCTATATGTGTATATTATACTGTTTATGTTTTTTCTTCTTTTTTTTAATTTTTTATTTTTACAATTACAAAGATATACAATTAAAAAAGTTCATATTTGGGTTTTGGTCATACAGTGTTCCAGCACCCATCCCGAACACCAGTGCCCATCTCCCACCAACAACGTCCCCGGTTCCCTCCCACCTCCCCAAGCCCTCCTCCATGGCAGGTTCTTTATTTCCTTCCCTTTCTGTCTCTTTCTTCTTTCCCCTCCAGACTATGAATTACAGAATATACATTAAAGGTTGTCATGTGTATCCTTTTTGCCTCCATTTAATGCTCAGTTCTAGGTTGGCATTAGTACCCTTGACAATTTTTGCTTTACTGTTCCATTTTCTGTCTTACCTAGCCTCTGACTCCCATGTTTGTGATAATTTCCACCTTTGACAAAACCTCCTGATATATGCTTCACTTGACCTTGGATATTTGTACCATAATATGTACATATATATTTATGTTATGCAAATAAATGCAGTCATTCTGTATCTGTCTCTCTGCTTCTGGCTAATTTCACTCAACATAATCTTCTCCATGTCCATTTATAGGTAAATTTTATAACTTCATTTTCCTAACAGCTGCATAATATTCCATTGCGTAGATGTACCAAGGTTTTTATATCCAGTCATCGTTTTTGGGGCACTCTGGTTGCTTCCAGATTCTGGCTGTGTGAATAATGCTGCTATGAACATAACAGTAGGGATGGTCTTATTGTCGTATTTTGGTTTCCCGAGTAGATTTTGGGGAGTTATGACTGGGTCAAATGGAGTTCAGAAACCGCAGAAATCAAAGATCATCAGAGTTACTTTGAGAGCCTGTATGCCTGGAACATGAGAATCTGAAGAATGGATAAATTCCTGAAAGTCCTATAACCTCCACGGCTGAAATGAAAAGACCTCCAATACTTGAATAAGCCTATCAGCAGAGAAATTAAAACCAGTAATTAAAAGTCTGCCCAAACACAAAGAGCCCAGGTCAGATAATTCACTAGTGGGACTGCAAATCTTTAGGAGGAACTAGTGCCAGTCACTTTTCAAGCTATTATACTGTTTATGTTTTGAGATAAAAATGTTTTGATATTGTAGAAGAGTGCAGAAAGGTCTGGACTGATTAAATCTATCTGGGCTCTTTTGAGGGACAAATGCATATTAGAATTTGGTGAAAAACTATTTCTTTAACACCCTTTGCTAAACCTACCAAGGTCCATAAAGGAGATTCATCTTCCTTCACTAATTCCAACCAAGAATAAAACCCTACTGTTGCAGGGATACCCTTTTTCCCTTCTTTGTGTATCTGAGGTCATAATTCTTGCAGTTTTCTTGAATCGAAAGCCCCATTTCTGTTTTCCTTTTCCTCTCAGTCATTGAGGGTGGGAGTGGGTGAGGTGAGCAACTAAGAAAATAAAATAACTGGTCTTACTGTGATATTCAGAGCTCCTAATTTAACAGTATGAACTTAGCCCCACAACAGTTTAAGACTGTAATACAGATATAAACTGGACTTCTAGGAACATGGGGCTATTGTATGTTGGTAACATAAAAAATTGAAGTGGTAAATACTTAAAATATTTAGTAGGGGGAAAAATCTAAAATCTACTGGAGCTTCTGACTGTATGAATAGCATGTTAATTTATTACTGAAAATTAAGACAAAAATTTGGGGGCTGGGGGGTCATGTTTTGTGGCCATACCCTGGGTTCAGGGGTAACTCCTGGTAATGCCATAGAGCTATTTGTGGTCCTGAGGTCAAACAGCATTCAAAGCAAGTATCTTACCCTCTATATCTCTCTCTGGCCTGAGTCTTATTTTTTAATGCAGAATTTTAAGCACATAATGTCTCTTGACTTTATTTTGTGTTAAAGTTTTTCTAGAATAAATAGCTTATAAATGGAAATATGTTTGTACATAATTAACTTATTTGGGCAAATTGCACATCTAAGAAACTGTCATTAGTAAGTCCAAACATTTTTTTTTAGTTACAGGCTGATCACAGCATTTCTTTAAATTGTAGGAAGAAAGCAAATCAGATTTATTCATATTTTATTAAAATATGTAGTATGTAGTATTAAAATATGCAGACATATTTAATGTCATAAGAAGACATTTTAGTGACAAATTTAAATTAATTGAATTATAAGAAATATGCATGAAATTCCGTTTAATCAAAATATATGGGTAGATAGAAATGATAATGCTATATAGTCAGTTTAGGCTGTTACAAAAATGTATCACAAACATTTTTATGTGATAGCTACAGGAACAGAAATTTGTTTTATCACAGTTTCGAAGACTAGGCTGTGAGATTAGAATATGTCAGTGTTTTCAAGTTCAGGTGAGGATTCTTTTTTGCTGCCTTATTGCTAAGTCAGCATGTGGAGTAGGAGATACGGAACATCTTTTTTTTTATATCATATAATCCTGAAGTTTATTTGTCAAATTTCATCAGTGGTGTCTTCAACTGGATTTTAAAATAGAAGGGCAGTTTCATTATCTGGCATTCTTGGCAAATACATTCTTGGCAAACCAGGGAAGTACAGAAAGCTTTCCCAAGATTTTTAAAAAGGGCAACCCTGGTCATGCGTTTGGGTATGAATATAATGAATCTACTGAAAGTCTTCTCATACATCATGGAAACTTGAAGGTGTAATTTTTAAAGCTGGGAATGTCTTCCTTTTAGAAATGTCACGCACAAAAGGAGTCTTTAAGAACAGAAAAAGTGGCATTTTCGGTGTTCAGACAACGCGACTGGCTTCTGGGGTTACATTAATTATCCTTCAAGATCCAGCGTGTGTGAAGCATAAAACCTGGATCGCTTTTGTAACAAAGCCCCAATGTTTCTTTATCGAATGGCTTATTAATGCTCTCCAGAGTCTAATCATCCAAGAAGTAGTTCCCACTCTTCTTCTGCTCCACGTCCTTAATGGAGTTGAGTTTGTTTATTCTTGGCCGAGAGTTGTTTGGATCTCTTCTGAATGTAATCTCAAGCTGAGACAAAAACTTATTCATGCCAGCCAAAAGGGTTTGGGGACTGTTTGCGGACCGTGTTCTTGGACGGAACACCACCGAAAACAATGACTCGATCTGCCAGGGTATTGGCCATGATAAAGTCATGCTCCACCACAAAGGCTGTCTTCTTGCATGGAGGATGAAACGTTTGACAACTCGGGCAGCCATCAATCTCTGCTCAGAATCCAAATAGGCAGATGGTTCATCAATTAAAGTAGACATCAGCAGGTTTGCCCATCTTGAAGTGTTTTCTTTAAAGGACACTAATGTCATCAAGCCTACGCCCTGATCTTCATTTGCTCAATTACTTCCTCAAAGTTTCATCTTCAAACACTATCACATTGAGTGATTAAAGTTTTTGACATATTTGTTGAACACAAATATCCCTCTACAACATATGTCAGTGTTAAAAATAATGATCTGAAGATGAATGGGTTCTTTAAATACCTTCTGTCCATTCCTGAAAATGTAGGCATCTATGACTTAGAAAGACTTCTTCCAGCTTTTAAGTTGTTAATTTTGGAGAATATTAATTCTCCCATTAGCAAAGTCTGTGAAATAATATTTAAATAGCAGATTGGGCAGATTGGGCAAGTTATTGGGGGAGTATAGCATGGACCTGAAGAGCCGGTCCCTGAAGGGATGACTTTGCTCCTATGGGTAATGGCGACCCAAGAATACTGGGATGCTTCTATAAGGAAGAACTCTGGGTCTTCCAAGAATATGGAAATATCAGAGAAATCTAGTTAGGAAAGATAGTGTAAATCAATTAATAAAAATGGACAACAAAAATCAAGATTCCAACCACAAGTGTGTAGGATTCAGAGGTTAGGTAAGACAGAGAAGGGACCAGTGTGCTAATGATTGTTGGAAGTGGTAATGACAGCATAGAACTTGAAAGGCATTGACAGTAGTAAAGGGATATACGTGATAACCCCTAAATATATGTATTGCAAGCCACATTGTGTAAGAGAGGGGGAGAGAGAGACAGAGACAGAGAGATACAGAGAGAGAAGAGCAACATGCTGCTATAGAGAGAGGCTGGGAGAGGTGGGAGGAATCAAGGGACATTAGTAGTGGGAAATGTGCACTGGTGGAGGGATGGGTGCTGGAACACTGTATGACTGAAACCCAATCATGAACAGTTTTGGCAATTGCTTAGTTCATGGTGGTATAATAAATTTTTTAAAAGAGGTGACAAGATCAAATAAATAAATAAATGAAGAAATAAATAAATGCAACATTAGAAAAATCAAGATTCCTTTGGAAGTTTCTGTGCTTGATATTGGAACTGGAAATGATACTTTCCTCATTAAAATTGTCAAACTGAGGTTTCTCAAATATAACTGGAACTGTTACTTTCTGAAATAAAAATTTATGGAAATAAAGAGAAATAAGGTTTATCTAAAATGCGCTGAAGGTAGAAGACTTTGAATCTCCACAAAGCTGTGTGTGAATTTCATATTTTATTCACAATGCAACTTTTGGATACCATAATCTTTTTAAAGTATTTTATTATACCACCGTGAGATATACAATTAAAAAGATATACAATTAAAAAGTTCATATTTGGGTTTTGGTCATACAATGTTCCAGCACCCATCCCGCCACTAGGGCCCATCTCCCACCACCAACTTATCACGCTTCTCTCCCCCTCCCCAGTCCTCCTCCATGGCAGGTTGTTTATTTCTTTCCCCTCTCTCTCTTTCTCTTTTTCCTTCGCTTCCAGACTATGAATTACAGAACATACATTAAAGGGTTGTCATGTGTATCTTTTTGCCTCTGTTTAATGCTCAGTTCCTGGTTGGTATTAGTACTTTCAACAATTGTTGTGCACACTGTTCCACTTTCTGTCTTTACCTAGCCTCTGACTCCCACACGTTTGTGATAGTTTCCACCTTTGACAAGACCTCCTGATACATGTTTCTCTTGGCCCTGGATATTGATATCATAATATGTACATATATATTTATGTCATGCAAATAAATGCAGTCATTCTGTATCTGTCTCTCTCCTTCTGGCTAATTTCGCTCAATATAATCTTCTCCATGTCCATCCATTTATAGGCAAATTTTATAACTTCATTTTTCCTAACAGCTGCATAGTATTCCATTGTGTAGATGTACCACAGTTTCTTTATCCAGTCATCGATTCTCAGGCATTCTGGTTGTTTCCAGATTCTGGCTATTGTGAATAATGCTGCTATGAACATAAAAGTAGGGATGGTGTTTCTGCTGCATATTTTTGGCTTCCCAGAGTAGATTCCCAGGAGTGGTATGGCTGGGTCAAATGGGAGTTCAATTTCTAGTCTTTGGAGGAATGTCCATATTGTTTTCCAGAAAGGCTGTACCAGCTAGCATTCCCACCAACAATGGATGAGTGTCCCCTTTTCCCCACATCCACGTAGCACTTGTGTTCTTGCTCTTTTGAATATGTGCCAGTCCCTGAGGTGTAAAATTATATCACATTGTTGTTTTGATTTGCATCTCTCTGATGATTAGTGATAATGAGCATTTATTCATATGTTTTTTGGCCATTGATTTTCTTCCTTGCTGAAGTTTCTGTTCATTTCTTCTCCCCCCATTTTTTGGATTGTTTGTTTTCTTCTTGTAAAGTTCTACCAGTGCCTGATATATCCTGGATATTAA
>JAJIBD010006814.1:0-139878 GCA_021461705.1 Cryptotis parvus | reverse complement strand
TTAATTCACAAGGCTATTTCACAAGGCAAGTTGCTGTATTTCCAAGCAACTTGAAATACAAATGAAAAACCTGCTTCAAACTCTCACCTGATTTTGCCAGTATTTATCCAAGCATAAAGGGGCAAAGTGGGAGGCCCTTAGCTCCTGGTTCCTAACTGTTTCTGGAAGAATGTGGTAGATGGAGAGGGCATCATGTTTGATTCGACATCTTGCCAATGCTGCAGCCAACTTTGTCTTAAAACTAGAGACAGAAAAACATATTCTTGGTGACTACTGCATTGAGAAGAAGACTGTCAATTCTAGATCTTACAATTAAAGAGTTCAGAAAACAGAGCCAGAGTGATGGTGTAGCGGGTAGGGCATTTGTCATGCATACAGTCAACCTGGGTTCCATCCCAATCATTCCATATGGTCCCCAAGCACCTCCAGGGAGTAATTCCTGAGCACAGAGCCAGGAGTAAGCCCTGAGGATCTCCGAGTATGACACAAAAATGAACAAACAAAAAAGTTTGGAAATCCAGTTCTAATATTCAATGGAATATCTAAATCCTTATGATTAACTACCTTAAAACAGAAAAAACTTAGGAACTTAAAAAAAATTCTATTATATCGGGCCAGAGCGATAGCCCAGCGGGTAGGGCGTTTGCCTTGCACGCAGCCGTCCCTGTGCAGGCCTGGGTTCAATCCCCGGCATCCCATATGGTACCCCGAGCACTGCCAGGAGTAATTCCTGAGTGCAGAGCCAGGAGAAACCCCTGAGAATCGCCGGTGTGACCCAAAAGCAAAAAAAAAAAAAAATTCTATTATATCACCGTAAGATATACAATTACAAAGATATTCATGATTTGGTTTTGGCCAGAGTGTTGCAGCACACACCCTCCCCCAGAGCACATTTCCCACCACCAATGACCGATGCCCCCAGTTTTTCTTCCCACCACCCGCTGCCTGCCTCTGTGGCAGGTACTTTTCTTTTTATCTCTTTCTCTCTCTCTCTCTCTCTCTCTCTCTCTCTCTCTCTTTCTCTCTCTCTCCTCTCTCTCTTTTCTCTCTCTCCTTTTTCACACTGTGGTTTGTAATACCTACACTGGCTATCATGCATATCCCTTTATCTACTTTCAATACTCAGTTCTAGCTTAGCATTATCATTTCCAATTATCACTGGCAGACTGGTAGACTGATCCCTTTTCTATCTTACCTAACCTCTGCCCCCCCCACACTTGTGGTAGATTCCAACCACCGGTCCTCATGGACTCTGTTTTGTCTGACCTTGGATATTAGTCTCATAATATTTTTATATCCCACAAATGAATGCTGTCATTCTATATCTGTCCTTTTCCTTCTGAATAATTTCACTGAACATGATTTTATATATTTTTATCTAAAAATTTTAGACTTATCAACACACAGACAAAGGCTACACCAATGAAAATCCTACTAATCATTTCATATACAGCATCTCTTTCACTTTTGCAATTACCTGTTTAGAAAGACCTCTACTTCTTGGACTTCGCCGATGGTCTCTTCGTTAACAGAAAGGAGACGGGTTGAAACTTTCTATCTTGGAAATCATACAGCATCACAATAATAAGACTGTTCAACTGGTCTGGCTGCCACCGGGAACAAGGATAAAGAGCAGACACGATGTGGAACAGTAGAATCTTCCATCCCACACTCTCACACGAGAGCAGGCGTGCGGGCTAAGTGTACACAATCTGGCCACAGGAATACTATTATACTGAGGAATAGGGAAGGGCTCCAAACGGGAAAATAAATACAGCAAAAACTGAACATCTCAAAAGATATTTTTTGTTATAGTCATAAAAATGAAAGAAAGGTCAATTAGAAATGTTCGGAGTAAGAAAGCATTTAGGATGTATTTTTGAAGTGGTGCTAGCATGAAGCAAGCTAGTTATTATTTAAATCTAGAGAGGCTTTTAAAATTACTTTCTAAATAACAATTGTGAGAAAACTATAACAACTACTTACTATTCTGGTATTCGGGAACATACAGCTGTCTATTAATAAAGTTTCCAAAAATATCTTGATCTGGAAAACAAGGAAAAGTGCCTCATTTATTCAAAAACACCAAACTTATTGATAGTATCAAGCAATAAAAATATGAAGACTACAAGTGAAAACTATGAATTCAGAACACATTTAGACAATGCCATCAAGTACTTGGACTTGAACATCTTAGGGAATGCCTCAATTCCTGAAACCAGTGTAAAAGATAATGACACAATGAAATATCGGTTCACGCCAGGGCCCACGCGGCAGGGCACTTGCCTTGCATGCAGCTGGCTGAGGTCCAGTCCCCAGCACCCTAAATTACCCCCTGAGCACTGGTAGGGAATGACTCCTGGGCACAGCTGGTGTGCCCAAAAACAAAACGAGAAATATCAGTAAATCAATACCTCTTTTAGGACCCAGGTACATTATCTGAAGAGACTATCTTCTCTTTTCTATCTTTTCTATTTTTTATAAAGTTAAAGGACTTCTAACATTAATATTTGGCCTCTGGAAAACATTAACTAGAATTTAATTCATAAAGTCTGTATTTTTTTTGACTCTCCTAGCACTTTTATTTATTTTTTTTAATTTTTTATTATACCACCGTGAGACATACAATTATAAAGGTGTTCATAACTGGTTCTTGGTAATACAGCATTCCAGCACAAATCCCTCCACCAGTGCCCCATTTCCACCACCAATGTACCCCACCCCCTCCCGCCACCCCCAGGCTGCCTCAACAGCAGGTACCCCAGTTTCCTCTCTTTCTCTCTCTGTCTCTCTCTCTCTGTCTCTGCATATTTTTTATATGCCTGGTATGTGGAGAAAGTGGGAAACTTGACACAATTACATCTTTTTTGGCAAAGAATAAAATAACTGAACTGGCATCACCAAATACAAAATTACGATGCGGTTAGAGTAAAACCTGGATTTTTTTTTTTAGTTTATTGCCAGGCTCTGCCGTGCTCGCACGGCAGAGCCTGGGCAGTTACCGGTGTCGTATTTGATATGCCAAATACCATTGACAATTATTGACCTCATTCCCATGACCTGATGGAATGGTTTGAGGATCTTTGTGTTCCTGGAGCAAGCAGATGCCCTTGGGCTCTACTTGCATGAGACAGGACATATGGAGATGTTACTGGTGCCTGCTCGAGCAAATCGATGATGAACGGGAAGACAGTGATACAGTGATTTTTTTTTTAATTATACCACCGCGGAGACATACAATTACAACGGTGTTCATAATTGGTTCTTGGTAATACAATATTCCAGCACCCATCCCTCCACCAGTGCCCCATGTCCACCACCAATGTACTCCCACCCCCTCCCACCCACCCCCCAGGCTGCCTCAATAGCAAATAGCCCCGTTTCCTCTCTTTCTCTCTCTCTGTCTCTGCATCTCTCTCCCTCTTCTTTTACATGTTGTGGCTAGCCCTGCAGATATTTAGAGTTTATCACTTAAGTCTCTTTGTGTATATTCAATAAAAACCGGAATTTAATTTTAATTTATTTTTCTTTTTGGGTTACACCCAGCAATGCTTAGGGATTACTCCTGGCTCTTCGCTCAAGAATCACTCCTGTCAATGCTCAAGGGATGAAATGGGATGCCGAGGATCGAACCTGGGTCAGCCACAGGCAAAGCAAACACCTTACCTGCTGTAACTATCCCTTCTGGCCCCAAAACCTGGAATTTTAAACCAGAACTGGGGGTGATGGATGGGGCTGAGGTGATCACAAAGCAGAGGAGTGTGAGGGCTGCAAATCCCAGCTGCAGTATGGGCCCACGGACCAACTTCCATCCCTGGCACAAGCACTCTTGTGCCCCAAATGTGAGGTCCCTCAGCCCCTACCCCCACACTGAGCACCAGACACAACCCAGGGAGAGAAAGGGAGTGGGTAAGAAATAACAAAGACTTGAATTAGGGATGGGAGCTGGAAAGACAGCACCGACAAACTGATGGCTCTGAAATGCCGGATTAATGCCACAGCCAGTTCCTGGGATTCAGAGGTCACCAACAAGGGATGTGCACCCAAGAGAGGAGAGAGCAAGATTTCAGCCGGAGGAAAGCGGTCTGCCAAGATTGTTACCTGAAGGTGGTTTAGGCTCAGTAAGAAGGTTACATCACTTTCTAAATAGCACTGGTGTGGGATGGGGAGCAGGGAAAGGTAAAAGGCTGAGTAAAATTAGCAACTGCTTTCAGTTTTTCCCCCCATTGAGAATGATGCTCGCTGTGGGCTTTTGATAGATGGCTTTTACTATCTTGAGGAAGGTTCCTTCAATTACCATTTTCTGGAGGGTTTTAATCATGAATGAGTGTTGCAAACTACATTGTGTAAGAGAAGGAAGAGAGAGACAGAGAGAGAGAGAGAGAGAGAGAGAGAGAGAGAGAGAGAGAGAGAGAGAGAGAGAGAGAGAGAGAAGAGGCAAAGTGCCTGCCTGCCATAGAGGCAGGATGAGGGAGGGGAGTGAATCAGGGGGACACTGGTGGTGGGAAATGGGCACTGGTGGAGGGATGGGTGCTGGAACACTGTATGACTGAAACCCAAACATGCACATCTTTGTAATTGTATATCCCATGGTGCTATAATAAAAAAAAATTAAAAACAAAAACTGGAAAAAAATAGCAACTGCAAGGGTTTCTTTACCCCTTCACTTTTACTAATCTATTTTTACAGAAATTATTTTGCCAGTTTTTCCCTTATGTTTGTTTGGGAACCACTCCTGGCTCTGTGCTCAGGAATCACTCCTGGCGGCAACTCAGGGAATGTGTGCAGAGCCAGGAGTCAGACCTGGGTCAGCCTTTCCAAAGGCAAGCTCCTACCTACTGTACAATCTCTCCAGCCCTTTTTAGTTTTCATCGGGCCTCCCAAATAATGCTAAGGAGGCCGGCCAGGGGCTGTGCTGGTGGGCCTTGACCAAGGGGACTGTCTGCTCAATTCAAGGACCCGAGGATATAATGCTGGTGCAAACCCAGTGACCTCAGGGGACCCTGTGGTGTCGGGAATAGGACCCCCACCCCTCAGGGTGCATGCAGGCATGCGCTCCGACTCCTCTACTAGCTCCTAGCCTCTTTTAAAATATTTACCATTTAATATTTCTGGAAACATCCAGAGGGTCTTTGAGAAAATTAAGTAGCCACAAAGAGAGGCATTAGCTGCAAGCTGGCTGGAGCTGAGGGGTATCGTGCTGAGTGAAATCAGACAAAATGAGAGGAGATAAGACCATCTAACACGTGGGGGTGTAAGGAAAGCGAGGCACATGGATAAGCCTTGGCCAGCAATGAAAGGCCTTGAGAGAGCCTGAAGAACTGAGCTTGCTGGCCAGCAGGTGGGTGACAGAGATGGTGTAGAGCGATGCTAACACTCTCAGGCGGCCGCAGCCTGATTCCTGAACACTGGGCTCTAGTGTAAACCATGGTCCCTAATATTTTTAAAGGAAAAGATAAGTAACTGCTAGTGCTCTGCTTCTGGGATTTCTTTAGCGTTTTGTTTTGTTTTGGTGGGGCAATGCTCAGGGACCACTCCTGGCTCTGTGCTCGGGGGACTGTAAGGGGTGCCAGGACTGATCCAGGTCAGCCGCTGGTGGGGCAAGAGCGGTACCAGCTGTGTTATGGCTCCTGCCCCCACTTCTGTGATAGAAGCAAATTCGATAGAAACTCGAATTCCTTACCTTCTGGAGCAGGAAATTAATCGTGGAGTGACTTAGTAAAGGAGGGCTAGAGGTAGTTTCCATTTCAAAAACATTATACTGCGCCCTTTAAACCTTAACAATGTTAATCAGATAAATACACACTCTGCTTTGGAAGAACTTATATACAAAGGACATCAACAATGGAGCAAGCAATGAAACCAAAAACACAAAGCCACCAAAGGAATCTACTTCACGTCTCTGTAATTAAAAGATTTTTCTGTCATTTTTTTCCCTTCTCCTAGCACTTCCTCAACAACAACAACAAAAGCAACAATTTGTTCTATTACCTAATCCCAAATCTAACAATAAAAGAGACCATTATCTAAGCTCCCTCTGTACATGAACTTTTTCAGCTTTCTCACTCCTATAAAGGCTTCCGGAAGAAAATTCTGATGGTTCCCACCCCACCAAGCATCAGTTCTCTGAAACTGTTGTATAACCATGGCGTTTACAGTATTGCTAGAACAACTGCCAGAACACTGATAATGCAGATAATGAAAGTAAAATTCCCAATTAAAGCTCTTATTTGCCTTGGAACTCCACTATGTTTAGGTATCCTAATTTTATTCCATTTGAACATTAAATTATCTGCATGATAATTTCAAAAGCATCAAAGAAATAGCTAAAAAGACAAAGAACCTCCAGCTCCGGGCACATCTCTTCAACTCCACCATTCTCTCTGCATTAACATACGCCTCAGAGACCTGAGCCCTACAAAAGCAGGATGAGAATGCTATTCGGGTCTCCCAAAGAGGAACTGAAAGAGCTATGCTTGGAATATCACGCCTCACTCAGGTGAAAGAAGGAATCGGAGCTCTGACCTCCGTTGCTGTTCCAGAGTCAGGGATGCTATCTCATTTGCCAAGGTATCAAAAATCAGATGGGATGGGGCCGGAGGCGATAGCCCAGTGGGTAGGGCGTTTGCCTTGCACGAGCCGGCCTGTGCCGGCCTGGGTTCAATCCCCGCATCCCATATGGTCCCCCGAGCATCGCCAGGAGTAATTCCTGAGTGCAGAGCCAGGAGTAGCCCCAGAGCATTGCCGGGTGTGACCCAAAAAAAAAGCAAAAAAAAAAAAAAAAATCAGATGGGCTGGACCTGTAATGCAATTTGGAGACGACCACTGGACTAGGGCCGTTACCGGCGATACCACAGAATGTCAAAAGATCACGTGGCCGCCCACCTACAAGATGGTCAGACTTCTTCGTCAAGGCGGCTGAACGAACGGTTTGAGGGCTCTTCGTATTCCTGAAGCAACCTAATGCCATTGGGCTACACTGGCACATGATAGGGTCAAATGGAAATGTTACTGGCGCCCCACTCGAGCTAATCGATGAATAACAGGATGTGAAGTGATCAAGTCAAGTGATAATTTCAAGCAAGACATAAGAAAATATCTGTACCCTGCAATCTCATTTTATTTTAGAACAGAAATTCATAATGACATCTGGAGGGGCCAGAGCGATAGCGCAGCGGGTGGGTTGTTTGCTTTGCAAGTGGCTGACCTGGGTTTGATTCCCGGCATTCCATATGGTCCCCCAAGCATCGCCAGAAGTAATTCCTGAGTGCAGAGCCAGGAGTAACCCCTGAGCATCTCCGGGTGTGACCCAAAAAAGCAAAAAAAAAATTAAAAAATGACATTTGGGGTTAGAGAGAGGGGTCTGCATACAGGAAGCACAGGCTCCATCTGGCCAATGAATGATCTCCACAAAACTGCTGGGAGTGATCACCCTGTACTGCACCTGGGAGCAGCTCTCTGAACACTACCCCAGAAGCAGCATGGGTAACAACTGGTGTGGCCCAAAACCCAACTCTTCTCCTGCCCCCAACAAAAAAAAAAATTTTTTTTTTCAAGAGAAAGCTTTTTAAAAAGACTTTGAAGGGACCAGAGCGATCGTCCAGCAGGTAGGGTGTTTGCCTTGCATGTGGCCGGCCCGTGCTGGCCTGGGTTTGATCCCTAGCATCCCATATGGTCCCCCGAGCACCGACAGGAGTAATTCCTGAGTGCAGAGCCAGGAGAAACCCCTGAGCATTGCCGGGTGTGACCCAAAAAAAAAAAAAAATTAAAAAAAAAAAAAGACTTTGAAAACAATTTGTTTAAATGGGACTCTCTGAATCACTAGAAAATAGGACAGTCACAAGATGTTTTCAGAAGACAAAAGATTGAAAGACAAATTAACGTACTCCACACATCACTATAGCATGAGCATGCAGCAGATCTGAATTCATTTGACAGTATAATTTCAGCTGGCACTGATTTTAAAGGTAAAACCCAAGATTCTACTAGGAACACCAAGGCCTTAGAATAAGAGTTTTGGGCAGTTATTAGAAACCAACTGAGTCAGGAAGGCAAGTCAAAGGGCATCTTAGCAGATGGAAACCTTAGGTTCAATCCCTGACACCACTGTAGGGGGTGGTTAAAAGCAAAACAAAACCCAAGAACTTAGTCCTATACTAAGTTCCTCCCTGCATGGGGACTTCCTTTTCTTTCTATTCTACTTACCAATAAACTTTTCTACTTTCAAAAAATGAAACCTAAAAATCAACATAAAAGCCCCATCTCACTATCATAGGGAGAAAAATGCTAAAACACTCCTTTGACTCATTAAAGCATGACCCTTTGGTTGTTTTTTAAAACTACAAGTTTTTAAGGGGAGGTGGAAGGAATAAAACAATCTTTTTTGCTGTTGTTCTTTGTTTTGGGGTCACACACATGGCAATGCTCAGGCTCCTGGTCAAACATTGCTCCTGGCGGTGCTCAGGGGCCATATGGGATGTCAGGGATCCAACCCAGGTAGGCCTCGTGCAAGGCAAACACCCTACCTGCTGTACGATCTAGTCCCTAGAACAGAATCTTAGAGGATTAAATTGGAGGCTGGAGAGATAGGACAGCAGATAAAGGGTACCATTTATAACAACCCAGGTCTAGATCATACGGAAGTTTATGGCCAGTACAAAAACAAACATCTTCAAGCCTTCTGACTTCTTTTAACTTAGCCGTATTTGCTTCTGTCCTCGTTACCAACTGCATAACCAAGGTTGGTCATTTACCGCTACTCACTGTGAAAGCACGGCACGCCAAACCTTGGTGGCAAGCTGTTGTGGAGGAATAACTGACAAGCTCCTCAACTTAAAGCAACTCACTAGGCACAGGGCCATGGTCACAGGGGTTGATGCAATTTTGGAGATTCCTATTTCCTTCTTCTTCAGCTCTGCCCACCTACCCCTGCGATGGTTCCATAGTTGAGAAAGTTCCTGAACAAGAATATATGATGCAAAGGCACTGAAAGCAAAGAAGTACCTGGGGGAAGAAAACTAACGACTCAAAAAATTGCCAGATTCCTGCTCTTCCTGCTAAAGAAATCTTTTTATTTTTTAAATTCTTAAAAAAAAAAATGTGGAAGCAGCCGGATGAGACTTCGCCCACCACACTAGCCGCCACCTTTGCTGTCCGGACGCTGGGAGGCTACCTCAAGACCAGATTAACAGAGCAAAACCTTCGCTGTCCAGAGCTGACCACGAAGCCCCCTAAGTCTAGGCGGCCGCTTGCGGTCCATCAAACTAGTGGAAACTGTTGTGTCCTTTAATGTACTGCATTCTACGATGTATAGGAAAGTTTAGCGGGAGGGAGAGATAGAGAGGAGAGAAAAGATATACAGAACCCACCAAGTAGTTGAGGTGTGGGAGAGGGGGGGGAGGTGGGGACATTGGTGATGGGAGATGGGTTCGGTGGAGGGATGGGTGTTGGAACACTGTAGAACCAAAACTTTACATGAGCATCTTGCAATTGTATGTCTAAAAGTGGTGTAATAAAATTTGGGAATTAAAAAAAAAAGTGGGCTGGATCATAGTACAGTAGGTAGCGTGCTTACTTGGCATGCAACCAACCAGGTGACCCACCATATATGGTCCCCTGAGCCCCCATCAGGAGTGATCCCTGAGCATCACCAAGTGTGGCCCCAAAGCAAACTAACAAAGTAACTTTAAGGGGGTGGAGTGGGAAGTGAAATCATTTCTAGGCTGGAGAGCTAGTGCACTGTTAGGGGGCATTGCCTTAAGGAATGCAAGGTACCACAGTGGACTAAACTCTTGACCCTGGAGTACAGTAATGCAAGGTCAAAGGAGGAAATGGAGGGAGGGAGGAAGAGGCAGTGAACATGTGGTAGCCAGGCCCCAGGGCAGGAGATTTGGGGACAGTGTTGGTATAGAGGTATGATCTGTGTGTATGCCAAAGTGCAGCGCCATCAATACTAAGCATGCGCCAAATGATAATCACCTGAAAAATGTGCCTGTTATGGAGGCAGGCTGTGTCCAGGGCAGCTGGGGACACTGACGGAGGGAAGCTGACACTGGCGGCGGGATGGTATTGAAACTTCTGTGACTCACTCCCCGGACACAACTGTTAATCACAGTGCCTAACTTAAAAATTATTAAACACAAAGATGATTGCCTTGCACACGGCCAGCCTGGGTCCCATCTGGAGTCCCATACACAGTCCCTAGAAACCCACCAGGAAAACCGGCTAGAGCACAGGCTTCCCATGCAAAAAGGCTCCCTGGATCAACTGAATTCCCAATCAACTGAACTAATGTGCATGACATGGAGCACATGTCCTTGTGCATGACAAGGACACGGCTCAGTGGGTGACACTGGCTGGACAGCGCCTCTTCAAACCCCCTTTGACATCTGCAACGGACCCAAGGCAGATCTGAGCAGAGACGCTCAGTGAGGGCGCCATGGAGGGGCCCGGCTGCACCCACAGACTCCCCTCTCTCAAGGTCTTCAGGCTACTACTCACACTTCAGAGCACTGAAAGCCAGCTCGTAGGACTGACGCTGTAGGCTTTCGCTCTTCAGACTGGTTCACGACTGGCAGGGCCTGGTCCCGTGACTGGGATCAGGGCTTTCTGGGGGGACTTCTCCACTCGGATGCCATGAAACACATTGGCTGCCATCATGTAAACGGAGTCCTGATAGCCCACTTTTTTCGGGTGGGCCAGCGGTGCTTTCTCGCTGTTGGAGGTGGCACCCGACAGGGCCGGGGAACCAAGCGGGGTGCAGGTGTCAGTGCAGTCTTCACTGGACAGCTCCGTGTCCATGTCCAGGAGGAGGCGAGCATGTTTGGGCTTTGGGTTGTTGGTCTAGAGCTCAAGCTTGATTTGCAAGTCAGGTGTTGCAGACAATGGTTTTCCTTGTTCTTTCAGCATCTCTTTGTACAAAGAAAAGGGAAAGGTGGGGGAGAAGGGAGGGGAGGGAAAAGGAAAGGAAGAAGGAAAAGAGGAAGACAGAAAAGGAGGAAGGAGTAGAAAGAAGCAGAGAGAAAGAGGAGAGAGAAGAAAAGAGAAGGGGAGGGAAGGTTAATTTGGCAAATTTGAGACAGGGGACTTAAGTGACTATAAGGTCATCTCTTGGGCTAAGCCATCTCTGTCCTCTATAAGCACATCTCTTAGGCTTTGTGGGGTACCCCCTACTTGGAACCCTACAAGCCTCAAACAAAACGTTCAAAAAGCACAAAAGAAGCCATGCCTCTTGAGGCACCTGGCTTCAAGAGAAGACCTGGGAATCCCTCCCGAGCGACTTTTTCCAACGTCGTTTCAGGGGGCAGTTTCCTCGCACCGCAGGACCCTGTACAGAGCCGCGACAGCTCCCCTCCCCACGCGGGGCGTCCCTGTCCCCGGCCCCGCGAACCCTCCTTTACCCTCAGATGTTTCCCCGGGGTGTGGGCGCCCGGGATGCGGCCGCCGCACCCAGGGCCTCGGTCCCAAAGTCCTGGGCCCCGGCAGGCCCGGCCGCAGCGGCAGCCGTTTGCTTCAATGCAGCCTCTCCCACCGGCCGGGTTCCGGCCAGGGGTGTCGCCGCCCGGTGCTCGGCCCGCTCGGGCGCCCGGGAACGTGAGCGCACGGCAGCGCCTCTCCGATCCGCCACAGGGGCCCTCCGGGACACGGCGGCGTGGAGCGGCGGCGAGCGGCGTGGAGCGCGCAGCGGCGGGTCGTGCGAGGCGCAGGCGGAAGGATCCGGCTCCCCTGGCGGCCGCAGTCCGCCGGCCCAGGACTTTGGTCTCCCGGGCAGCGGGGGGCGTGGCCGACGCCTTTTGCGCGCCGTTCCCGCGGGATTTGGAGGCCCGGACTCTCGCTCAGCCAGTTGCCTTCCACGTGTGTCGCGGGACTCCTCTGCCCGCCCATCTTGAAAGTTGAAGCCCTTAGGGCTGGAGTCCTGGGATGAGGGCGTTTGCCTGGCACGCCGCTGTCGGGGGTTCGATGCCCAACATCCCACATGGTCCCCAGTACCGCCAGGAGGTAACTCCTGAGCACAGCCCCGTGTGACCCAAAAAGGAAAAAAAGAAAAGTTAAAAGCCTGCTTGCGCGAAACACCCCAAGAGGCTAGGAATTCTAGTCGGTTTTCCAGCATCATAAGTCATCTCCTGTTTCAGGACCCCTCCTAGGTGGTCTTTTCCCAAAGCAGGAATTGTGTGTCCCCCTGTCGCCCCCACATAAGCACCCAGCTTGTGGGGGGCTGGCGCAGGAGATTTGAAAGCAAGCTGAGGAAGCGGGTTCTGGTTTAGGAGGAGTTTAATTGTGTTCCTTGGCGCCTTACTTAAAGCAATCAGCATCCCTTTAGGTGGACTTTTTCCCAAGCAAGTTTGTAAAGATCTTTGTCAAGGCGTCGTGCTTTCCGGGAACTGCCTGCAAGGAGAGATGGAGGTCCAGGGAAGGTCGTTCTTCTGCAGTGATAGAATTCGCCCTTGTATGGTACAGACCGGGACCAACTATAAACTCCCTAAGGAGTTTCGTAGGACAGCTTTGGATTTTACAACCCCTTCTCGCCTAAGAGACGCAACCAAGGAGTGCTGGTAGGAACACCTAAATTAGGATTTATTAGGAGACTGGTGTCTTTCAGTGGTTAGCTTCTTATTGTTGTTGGGTTGGGTTGTGATTTTCCCAGTGTGTTTTCTTTGGGGGACGGAGGTTGCTGTGCAAGAAGAAAATTCTCAAGTATGTGAGGGTCACAAACCTTTCAGTTAAGTCAGACCGTGGCCCTGGAGACTTTCTCTCTTCCTGCCCTTACGGCTTCATTTGGTGGCATCATCTTTATGAGAAGTCGCCCAGTAAATGCAGGTGCTAAGATCTGAGCAGCATCGTGGGCAAAGCAAAGTTAGGGAAGGTTCTGGCCTAATTGGAAAGGGCCTGCTAGGGAGAGCACAAGCTTAGACTTATGGGAGCTGCAACACCCTCAATGCCCACCGGAGACATCAGAACTCCTCTAAGAGCCTCTGCATCTGCTCTGGGTTGCCTCCTGCAAATCACTTCGTAGATAAGGGGGTAGTCTATTAGACTTTGGTACAGAGACATGCCATCTCAGAAACCCCTTTCTCTACCCTAAAAAGGCTTTTCCCGGCAGATCTTGGCTCAAGACATTAGCATATAAAAGGGCCTAGGTGAGGTGCTGGGAGAAAATACCTGAGGGCATTTGACCCTCCCTGCTTTCCATAATAATGGGAGGGGAGGTCTGAGTTGCAGGGGTATAAAATTAGCCTGCTTCCTCTCTCTCTCTCTCTCTCTCTCTCTCTCTCTCTCTCTCTCTCTCTCTCTCTCTCTCTCTCTCTCTCTCTCTCTCTCTCTCTCTCTCTCTCTCTCTCTCTCTCTCTCTCTCTCTCTCTCTCTCTCTCTCTCTCTCTCTCTCTCTCTCTCTTCTCTTTCTCTTCTCTGCTCTCTGCTTTTTTTTTTGGGCTCTCTCTTTTGGGGCTTGCGGCTCTTCTTGGGAGTCTTTGTCTCCTCTCTACAGGGCCTTTACATGTGATGGCGGCCATTTTGGCCTACACGTGGCTGGGGTTCCAGCCAGGAATCCTAAGCACAAGGTTTTCCCTATTGTGGATTTGTATGCCTGAACCTGTGATAAGTAAAGCCTTTTTAAAACTGCATGGGATTCCTGAGTCTTCATCCATTCCCTGCCGGCTTCGGAGGTAGAAGGGAACTTGCTTCCCGGCACTGTTGGGGACCCCGCAGCATCCCCGACACACTCCCACAGTCTCAAGGCTATTACTGCTTATCAACCCCCATCCCCTATGACCACGACGGTGCTAAAAATTTATCTTTTATTCTATGTACAAACTCATGAGAGCCATGGTGTGTTCAGCTTTGTTCAGGGGCTTCCCAGGCTAGCTTGCCACCTGGACAAGCTATTGCATTGGTCACTTTCTTTGCGGCCCACTCTGCTGGACAGAGTCAAAGGTCTGACTGACTTCATTGTAGTGATCCACCTCAGTCCAGGTCTCCACGTCCTCACAGTGCTGTTCTAGAAAGCCCTTCCCTAATGTCTGCCTGGTGAAGCCCTCAAACATGGAAACTTACAGACTTCCAGATGCTTGCCTTAGGATGTCATTTCAGCCACTACAGCAGAGACCTCCCTCCCCGCCCCAAATAACCACTGGCCTCGGCAAAGTCATTTATTTCGTTGTTGATTGGTTGGTTGGTTTGGGGGAGAGACATCCAACAGGACCCAATGGCTGCGTGCTAAGGGTTGTTCTTGGGAGCTACATGATGCTACGTTCAATCAAATGTGGGATTCCCGTATGGGAAGTCTGTGCTCCAGACCCTTGACCTATCTTTCCATCCCCTTGCAATAGCTCCTTCATCACATGAAACTTTGGTTTTGCTCCTCAGAGCCATCAGGATCCCACATTACTCTGTTAGGCTGGTATAAGGGTTTCCCCTGTGCTGCTCAGCCCAGCTGGTGGGCCTCCATGTCCTTCCAGCAGTGGTGAGGGAGAACAATCCTTTTCCTATGGGGAGGTGGCTTGTTTTTCTCAGTCACAACCTGAAAGATGCAAACATCTCTTTTGTTCACAGTCCACTGATCAGAACTTGGACACAGGACACTCCTCGCATTAAAGGGAGTTGGTAAATGTGCCCAGCAAGAAATAGAGGGAACTGGGGCGGGGTGATAGCCCAGCGGGTAGGGCATATGCCTTGCATGCAGCCGGCCCATGCCGGCCCGGGTTCGATCCCGGCATCCCGTATGGTCCCCCCGAGCACCGCCAGGAGCAATTCCTGAATGCAGAGCCAGGAGAAAACCCTGAGCATTGCCGGGTGTGACCCAAAAAGCAAATAAATAAATAAATCGGTAGATAAATAAATAAATAAATAAATAAAAGAGAAAGAAATAAAGGGAACTGTAATTATAGCAGGGATATTGGGGAACACTCAGGAGTCTTTGCTATAAATTTATCCTCTGACCATTTTATCTACCAGCCATTCACATCTATTATGCTCCAGAATGCCAAGTCTTCCCTCCGTCTATGTTCCTAAAAGGTCTTGTGTTTGTGTCCACACAGTAGTTCATTCAGTTAATAGGCATGGCATTCTTAGTATATGCCTAGTTCTATGCTGAACATTAGAAGTGGGGGGGAAAATGAATGTATAAATAGATTTGCACCAAATCCTAAAGCAAATGATGGAAAAGCATGCTTGTATTTTGGCACCTTTCAATTTTTTGTTTGTTTTCTGCTTGGAACATACCTGGGCTGTGCTCAGGGCTTACTCCTGACTCTACACTCAGGGATTACTCCTGGTGGTTCTCAGGTACCATATGGGGTGCTGAAAACCAAACCTAGGTCAGTCACATGCAAGGCAAATGCCCTCCCTCTCTTCTGTCTCTCTGCCCACCCTCATATTCTTCTGCTTCTGAACTCTTTACAGCTCATGAAATACTACACTCTAAAATAATTTTATTATATCTTTTTACTATATTTCTTTTTATCCCCAGATATTGGCAAAATTTCCTTCTCTTTTATACATGCACAGAAGATTACAAAAATAAAGATGTCTTTGAAGTCATGTACATTTTACTCTGTCACACAGCATACAGTATGGTCTGCTAAAAATGTGAGGCACAGCTAGCTAAGAACTATACTGTTATTTTGCAGAATATAATTCTAGGAAAACAAGATTTAAGGAGCATCTTATCCCCAAAGTAAACTTAGAGCAATGGTTGTGTTGGTGAGTTCATGGTTGCTATTTACTCTAATCATGTGTTATAAGCTCCCTCCTTTCTGTTTAGCTCCTGGTTTCTGGCATTCCTAGAGGGGAGGTTCTGGGGGAGCATATTAAATCCCAGTGAGCATTGGACAAAAGTCACCATAGCGATAGGTGTGTGGATTCAACTGCTAGGAAAGCAGAGCGAATGGAAAATGTGGGCTTTGTGTAAGTCATGCTCTGTAATGTGATCAAAGCATTAAACCAAGGGTGGTGTAGAAAATTAAAAGTTACCTGGAGCTTTAAAGTAAAGGAACTTAAAGGAGAAATTTTCTTTCCCAGGGGGTAGAGTATTTGAACTATTTGTAAATGAACATTCCTTGCCTTTGACTCAGAGTAGCTAGTGTACATTAATTTACTGAGCAGGTATTTATCATCCATTTGCTCTTTGCTTCAGTATGATCTAAATATACCAAGGTGTTCAGCTTCCTTGAAGGTTGTTACAGAAATGTGAAGCTTAAAGAATTTTAATTTGTGGTCTTAAATATCTCTTTTCAATTTATAATTATTGCTTCTTAGTAAAATGGACTTTCCTTGCAATAATGTCTTTTTTTTTCTTTTTTAATTTTTTGGGCCACACTTAGTGGTGCTCAGGGGGTTACTCCTGGCTCTGGAATCACTCCTGGTGGTGCTCAGGAGACTATATGGATGCTGAGAATAAAACCGGGTTGGCCAGGAGCCAGGTGAGCATTCTGCCTGCTATACTATCTTTCTAGCTCCATTTTTCCTTAATTTAAAAAATAAAATTGGTCTATCTCATGTGATTTAATGAAAATAAGAAGAAGAAGGAAAGTATACAGTATGGACATAAGCTCAGAATTCAGAACTTGGAGGTACTATGGCATGCTTCAGGGAGCTAATGTGTGCTTCAGGCCTTGAGGATGAGGTACCTTTGGGAACTGATGGCTAGGAAGTGGAAATATCCCGCCCCAGAGGGAAAGATGCCCAGAAGGTAGGGAGCTCACCCAGGGGTCTCAGACAACATCCTGTGAAGCTGGGTAAGAGCTGGGTGAAGGAATGCTTTGCACGTTCCAGAAGGGAGAGTTACTCAAGGTCCTCCTGTCCCATCCTAAAAATAGTATGTTTCAGACCAACATCGCATTACAACCACCAGTGCCAGCCCACAGGTGAAAAATGGTTGAAAACCACTGGTCGTACCACCTTGGTTCTAACTGTCTATCTGTAGACTGGTACTTGGGACAGTTGCTGGTTTGTAGGTGTGAAAAAGCTTGAAGAACATTGTTTAAACCACTTGCAAGGGAACTAGTACTAGTATGCTCATCATGAAAGATCCCTTTGGTTAAACCAAATATGATTGTGAGTTCCTTATCACAAAACCATCAGAGATGAGTAGAAAAGGCCATTCTCTCTTTCTAGTGTGAGGAAAGGCTTCACCTTTCATTTGGAAGCAGAGAATTAAAAAAAAACCCTTATGAGTAGAGCAGGGGGTAGGATAAAATCTCAGGAATGTAGTGGCTTAATCAGTGCCATTAGAAGCACTACCAGAGATTTGGAAGTCAACATGACAACTGTGAGAGTGGAGCTTCCTAAAATACAAGAGATGAGAGGCTTCAGGGGCTTCTCTGCCCGCTGTGACTGTCCTTGGCAGCCTGGCAGATACAAGCTTACAGGCAACAACCATCGTCTGGGTAAAGCACCATAGTCTCCCAGAGCTGATCATTTAAATGCCTCTTTCATGAATCTTATTTATCTGTTTATGGTGCTGGGGACCAAGCCCAAGGCTTCCTACATACACAGAACATGCTCTACCACTGATCTACCTCCCCAGGACAGTGAGAGCCACGTTCTTATCTTGAGGCACCCTGCTCCCAGCAACACAGAAACTACATAGCAATCACTTCCAGCTTGCAGATGTGGGCTGTGCATAGCGCTGAAGCATTTCCCTTGTATGTGGGACGCCTTCTGGGTTCAATTCCCAGTGCTGCAAAATAACAAAGACTCTGATTTGTAGACATGAGAAGTGGCTTCTATTTCCATTGTAAAGGGGTATTCTGTGTCTGTTTCCTCTGTCCACCACAGCCTTGAGACAAGGTGGCTGTGTATTACTGTCACTGAGGGAAGAGTCAGAGTCGGTGGCATTAACTATCTGGTGAATGAAACAGTAGTGGAAGAGCCAGGATGAGAACTGATGCCATTTCACTGAAGCAGAAAACTGCAAGTGGAAAGTCTGCAGAATGCACCATGGTTGCTGAAGAACTACAACAAGAGCAAAGCAGTGTGATGAAGTTCTACCGGAAATAAGATGATGCTTAGGGTTTGGGATAGGAGAGGTAGTCCAGGGCCTACAGTGCTTGCCTTGCACATGGCGGAGCTGGTTCAATCCTAACTGGTTCAATATGGTCCCTCAGCCCTTCCAGAAGAGATCCTTTAGCAGAGAACCAGGAGTAAGTCCTGAGCCCCACCAGGTGTGGAAGAAGGAGGAGGAGGAGGATGAAGAAGAACAGGAAGCGGAAAGTACTAGAAACCAAAGAGAACATGGAAGAAAAATGAAGAGCGGAAGAACAGAAAGAAGAGGAAGACGGAGGAAGACAAGGAAGTAAAAGGGAGTAGTTTGGGGCTCTAAGTAGATTGTTCTCTGTTAAAATCACAACTGCGCAGTGTCAGAGAGGTATTAAAAACCAGCAGGAAAAAATGAGGCTTTCTCCTCATGGAAAGGCTGAAAAAATAGGGGCCATATTTCTTCCTGTGTGACTAATTGTCATTCAATACTAGTTGCAAACATACTTCAGATCTCTCATATATGCTCTGGGGCTGGCCTCCATCTTTGGGGAACTGCATGGAGAGATTTGTGCTCATCATTTCTGGGAAGAACAGTGACTCCTCTAAAACAGATGAAGAACATGCAAAAGAAATTTTTTAAAAACTCCATGAAGCTTTAGAAGAAAGTAGAAGGCCCTCAGGCCTCGCAGTACATGAGCTTGGGCAGCACAGAGGCAGCTGAACCTGGCACTGGATGATGGGCAGAACATCTCCTTGCTGTGCTTGATGTTGCCATGATTTAGTTGCATTCCTCCAGGGAAGCCTTTCCACACTTTAGATGATTTTTAATATAAGTTAAGGTCTACTTCTTAGTCTGTTCACTAAGAAGTGAGTGTACACAGAAAGATTTGAGAGATAGTGAGTAACATGGACAGTCATTATGGAAAAGGCAATAAAATACTTTTTTTTTTTTGCTTTTTGGGTCACACCCGGCGATGCTCAGGGGTTACTCCTGGCTCTGCACTCAGGAATCACTCCTGGCGGTGCTCGGGGGACCATATGGGATGCCGGGATCGAACCTGGGCGGGCATGGCCGGCCGTGCAAGGCAAACGCCCTACCCGCTGGGCTATCGCTCCGGCCCCAGAAAAGGCACTAAAATACTTTAATATTCATTTGATAATATCTGTTTAAAATAGCTGATTGGCGCCTGAGATACACAGTGATGGAGGGGACTCAGATACACGGGGCAGAGCTGCTACCGGCTCTCCCTGTGCTCAGCTGATCATGAGGCGCCCAGAGGGAAGACGGAGTTCTAGCTTTGGCCCGCCATCCCAGTAGAGCCTCGCAAGAAGCCAGAGGAACCCTCACACCATGAGGGCACTCATTCTCAACATCCAAACTCCACAGTTTGTCAGAGCTCCACCCAAGAGAAAAGCCGACCTCTCCCTGTCTCAGTAAATGCATGAGATGAGAGCCTACTGCTGAGTGTATACCACCCACCCGGCAGAGCCTGGCAAGCTACCCATGTCATATTTGATATACCAAAAACAGTAGCAATTATTGACCTCATTCCCGTGACCTGAAGGAATGGTTTGAGGCTCTTCATGTTCCTGGAGTGAGCTTTTGCCCTTGGGTTACACTAGCATGTGACAGGACATATGGAGATGTTACTGGTGCCCGCTTGAGCAAATTGATGAACAACAGGAAGACAAGTGATACAAGTGATACCACAGAGACCGGCACATATCCAAAAGAGCAAGAACAACAAGTGCCAGCGTGGATGTGGGGAGAAAGCGACTCTCATTCATTGTTGGTGGGAATGTCGACTGGTACAGCCTTTTTAGAAAACAATATGGACATTTCTCCAAAGATTAGAAATCGAGCTCCCATTTGACGCAGCCATACCACTCCTGGGAATATACCCTGGGAGGCCAAAAACACACAGCAGAAACACCATCTACACTCCTATGTTCTATAGCAGCACTATTCACAATAGCCAGAATCTGGAAACAACCAGAGTACCCAAGAACAGACGACTGGATGAAAAATCTGTGGTATGTCTACACAATTAAATACTATGCAGCCGTTAGGAAAAAATGAAGTTATGAAATTTGCCTATAAATGTATGGACATGGAGAGGATCATGCTGAATGAAATTAGCCAGAGGGAAAAGGACAGATATAGAATGACTGCATTTTTTGCTGGATATAAAAAAGATAGTATGATACCAATATCCAAGGCCAGACAAAACATGGATCAGTATGTCTTGTCATTGGTAGAATCTACTGCAAGTGCGTGGGAGTCAGAAGTTAGGTAAGACAGATAAAGGAACAGTGTACTAACAATTGTTAGAAATGACAATACCAGCCTAGAACTGAGCATTGAATATAGGCAAAGGGATATACATGATACATAACCTCTATATGTATGTATTGCAAGTAACAATTTGTAAGAGAAGGAAAGGAGAGAGAGAGAGACAGAGAGAGGAGGATGTAAAGTACTTGCCATAGAGGCAGGCTGGGGGTGAGGGGAGGGAATCAGGGGACATTGGTGGTGGGAAATGGTCACTGATGGAGGGGATGGATGCTGGAACACTGTATAACTGAAACCCAAACATGAACATCATTGTAATTGTATATCTCATGGTGGCATAATAAAAAATGTTTTAATAAAATTGCTTAGGTCTTGCACTTCAGCTGAGCCAGTGTTTTCAGGGCTACGTTTGGAATCAGCGGTGATCCCGAGGCCAGGGAGACAGCTCAAAGGGCTGGAGGACAGCAGGCACTGCATGGTCGCCCAAGCAGGACCTGCTTGCTGTGGACCTGACTCCAAATGCACCACAAACAAGAAGTACCAGGACTCGGTTCTTGAGCAACCAAACAAATCAGACCTCAGAAAGGAGGGAAAAAATTGTGGGCGGGTCCCATAAAATGAAAAAGATGAGGCCTCATGGTGTGCCACACCACTGATGCTGTTGTTTTAGGGGCACGATGCACATATTGCTCCATCCCTGTCTTGAGGTCCTCACATGGCCCCCTAGCCCCCCAACCCAGGGTCCCTGCTAAGTTCTGCTGGCACCATCTCTGTTTCCACTGGGCATTACTTGAGCCCTTGCTTCGCACTGGTGTAGTCAGTGTATTAGTTCCTGCATATGTGATCTGAACAGTTTCACCTTCATGCCTCTGCTTTTCTCCTTTTAGTGGCCACCTCCCCTCTCTTTCTCCCTTAATGTCCTTCCTAAAAGGGCTGGATCCCTTTCCACCAAGCATGGACACCCACTTGGCATTTAGAAAACCTGAGAAATAGAAACGAAAAACACCAGCACTTAACTTACAATTGCCTTTTCTTTCTCCTTCTAAAGTGAAGGATATGAGAGTGTTAGGGGAGCCAGAGAGATAGTGCAGCAGGTAGGGTGCTTGCCTTGCATGTGGCCCACCCAGGTTTGATCCCCGGCACCACCAGGACTAATTCCTGAGTGCAGAGCCAGGAGTGACCAGCCCTGAGCATTGCTGGGTATGTCCCAAAAACCTAGAATAAACAATATTTTTTTAATGAAGTGTTAGGAAATGGTGGGAAAGCTATGTTTTGTTTTTATAACACAAATAGTTCTCGCTCCTCATGTCCCCCCAAACTAGCCCAACCTCACTAGACCAATTACATTCACACAGCCTCAACCGGAAAATAGCCAGTTGTCTCACTAAGGTTTGAGAAGACTGTTTTCATATAAACTAGCTTTTGGGGGCCATCTGCTGGCAAATGGATGAATTGTCCCTGATTTGTACCTGAGGAGAGAACAGATCCGGTCGCTGGAGAGTGCAAAAGGCTGCACAGTTAATTTCGAATTTCACAGAGATAGCAAATCATTTTTTTTTATCCTGAGTCCATTCCATGCTGGCTCCATAGGCCGATACTTCCTGTCCTAGATGAACAATTGTATTCTTCCAAGCAACTCAGCTGAGTTTTGGAAACCCAGAGAGCAGTATGATTTCAGAACAAGTGTGTTCCCATACCCCAGCCACGGCTGTCTTCCTATTCCATCTTGTCCTTTATCTTAAATGCAGTCTGTGAACCCCAAGTGGGTTTCAGGGTTCCCGCCCTGTCAACTTGGCACTGTTCCGTAGAGCAATGCCAGGGGTTATGGGGGCTGGGGGCCACCAAGCCATGCCAGGCTGTGCCAGAAATTGAATGTAGGTCCTTCACTCCCGCCCCGCAAGCACTGTGGGAGCACCCCTGCCCAGAAGCGTGGCCCCTGGGGGAGCAGGTGTGTGGGCGTCAACACCATCCCTTCACTGTCTCTGCTGATTTGCCAAACCTGGGCAAGCACTGCCACTCAAGGCGTGGGAGCCTGAGGTTACCCTCGGGCCAAGTGGGTGAGCACCTGACCTGATGTGGGGCCCTCAGCGGGCACCACAGCCAGGCATGGGTGCCACCCCTGGTCATCGGAACAAAACTGCAGCAACAAAGGGAAGGAGGGGGAGGGAATAAAAACAGTGCTCAGGGGTTACTCTGTGCTCCGGAATTAGTCCTGGCAGTGCTCAGGGGAACCGTATGGGTGCCGGAGATCAAACCGAGGTGGGCCATGTGTAAGGCAAACACCCTACACTCTGTACCACCACTCTGGCCCTTGTGAAAGTAGTTGGTTTTTTAAGAGTAGGAGGTGGTCGGTTTTACCTGTAGGGGGCTTGGATCTCAGAGCAGTTGTGAGTTCACCCAGGCCTAGCCAGGGTCCGGAAGTGAGCTTGTCTGCCTCATTTCGTCAGGCTCTTGAGCATGAGCTGCTCCCAGGTGGGTGATCTCTCAGACGTTCATGGCCGGGGAGAACCAGCAGGCCCCACTGTGGCCTGAGCACGCAGGGGGCTCAGTGAACCGTGAACAGTGCAGGTGTCCAGGGCAGCACCCCTTCTCAGAAGGCAGCTCCTAATGATTTGTCAGCAGAGCATTTACGAGAAAATGTGGTGAATTGGGTTGTAGTCCAGTGATTCTCTGCCGCTGCTCTCATTGCCCGAGGCCCAGAGTCATGTTTAATTCTGCTTCTCTCACATGCAAAGTAGGTGCTCAGTGGCACTGAAACAGCAAGTGCTCTCCATGGGCTCTGTTTTCTTCACTTTCCTTAACCAGCTCTAGGAAATAAGTTCATGTAAGTGTGCAATAGCACTTTCCATAGCACGGGTGCAAAATGCTGTGAATTTGGAGAAAAGTTTGGTGAATACTTATTTATCCCCCACTCCCCACCCCAGTTTTGGGGCCATGTCCTGCAACGCTCAGAGATATTCCTGGTTGGCTCTTTGCTCAGGAATGACCCCCGGCACTGCTCAGGGGATCATACGCGGTGCTAGGGATGCAATTAGAGTCACGGCTGCCACTGAGGTATGCAAGACATGTGCCTGACCTCCCTGCCTTCTCTCTCTAGCCACTCATTTTCTGAACCCTATTTATTGGGGATGGGGGATCCCTGCAGTGCTCAGAACTTACTACTCCTGTCTCTGTGCTAAGGGTCACACCTGGTGGGGACCATGGAATTGTATGTGGTGCTGGGGTCAAACCCCTTCCAGCTACATGCTTTGCTGTACTAATTCTCCAGTTCCAATACCAAAAGATTTCTTAAATAATATCCTACAAGAATGTTAGTGAAAAAAGATTGGATAGCCCTATCTCCAAAGCCCTCCTCCCACTAACACACACACACGCATGCACGCACGCACGCACACACACTCGCACACACACACACCAGTGCTATATGTGATTTTGTGTATCTGCCATATCCATCGTTCTTACCTTTAAGCTGCTGCAAGTGGTTTGCTTTTGAAGGCGAAAGATCCAATTACTGAAAGAGCATTTGACAACGGGAACAACGGGAAGTAAATTATCTTTCAGGAGCCACTAATACCTACCACCCTGCTTTCTAATTTTATTAAAAACTAAAAATCGCCTTAGCTTCCACCTCCAGGACAAACTGCTCCACTCTAGTTTCTGGTAGTTTGAAAAAAACTAATTTTTTGTTTCAATTTAGGTCTTCTTTTCTCAGAGCAGCTTGGGTTTACTGGAAGATGAAGAGAAACGATGAAGCTGGAAAACAAGCAGTGCTAATTGTGGGCAGATCCTGGGGTTGTGACATGCTGAACCCAGTGACCTAATCACGTCTTCGTGGGTGAAAGTTTCTGCTTTAGACTCTAGCTCACTTCTAAGCTGTATTGCTACAAAGCTCTCCAGTTGTTTGGGATCTACTATTTGGCAAGCCAGTTTGATCTTTGTTTCTTGTTCTTGCTTTGAATCCCACTGTGGTATGTCCCATTTCTCCCAGTTTGCAGTTTATACGTTGTTCAAATCCTTTTGCATGCAGTGGTTCCCCAGGGGAGGTATTAAGGGGCCTGATTAATAGTTACCTTGATCTTACTCTGCTTTAAATTAATTTTCAAATATCAATGATTAAATCACAAAATGGCTTTCATCTTATTCACTACTACCTTTTGTTTTATTTTACTAGAATAGCTAGCAACGTTTCTCAAACCGTAAGACCCGGCAAGATAGGAGTGTCAAAATTATTCTTCCAATTCTGCTCAAAAGATTTCAGAAAGTCTGCAGATAAAGATGAAGTTAGGACTTTGTAAAGAAAATTTATGATTTTTTTATTTATTACCCTCCAGACAGGAAAGTTTTTGAGTAACTTTTTATTAATATCAACTAAATTGACTACAATTTCTGGGCCAGAGAGACAGTAGAACGTTCACCTTGCATGCAGCTAACCCAGGTTCTCTCCCCAGAATTCTATATGGTCATCCAAGCACTACAGGGCTAGGAGTAACTCCAAGAGTCCCAGGTGTGGACCCAAAGCAAAAATAAATAAATTTACTATGAGTTCTGAACCTCTGGTTCCAGGCACATCTCTTCAATTCCACCGTTCTCCCTGCATTAACATATGCCTCAGAGTCCTGGGCCCTACAAAAGCAGGATGAGAACACTATTGGGTCTCCCAAAGAGGATTTGAAAGAGCTATGTTTGGAATATCATGCCTCACTCAAGTGAGAGAAGGAATCTGGAGTTCCGACCTCCATTGACCATCTAGAGTCAGGGACGCTGTCCCGTTTGCCAAGGTGTCGAAAATCAGATGGGCCGGACATATAATGTGATTCTGAGATGACCACTGGACTAGAGCTGTTACCGACTGGATCCCATAGGACATCAAAAGATCACGTAGCCGCCGCCCACCTACAAGATGGTCATACTTCTTCATCAAGACGCTGAACAAACGATTTGAGACTCTTCGTATTCTTGGAGCAAGCAGATGCCATTGGGCTACTCTGGCACAGTAACGTTTCAAATGGAAACGTTACTGGTGCCCACTAGAGAAAATCGATGAATATCAATGAATAATGGATGTCACGTGATCAAGTAATCAAGTCATGAGTTCTGAGTTAATAAACTTAATTTCTTGCATGTGGTCAACCTGAGTGCAGAACCAGGAGTAACCCCTGAGCATTGCCAGGTGTGACCCAAAAAAGAAAAAAAAATTGCTTTTACAAAGTCGATTTAGGAGGCCAGAGACAGTATAGGGGTTAATGGGGTACATCCTCTTGATTTAGGCAGGCAGACAGGGGGTCCCCAAGGCAATGAGTTTTCACCCTAAGACTGTCCAGAGTCACCTGTTTGGAAACCGGAACCAAGACTTGATGAGACCCATTAACCCTCAGTAGACCTTGAGGAATCTGGATCAGCCTGTCTCAGCCCAGCCTTTATCCGGTTACATTCCAGGACAGAAGATCAAGCAGAAACAGGCCAAGAAAAGGAGATTTTCAAAGAAGACCACTCCCAAAATCTTCTCCCCCTGGCAACAGTCCTAGCAATGGACTTTAATCTAGGTTGAAGTCCCATATGAAGACATCACAGCAAGACAATATAGTTGGCTGTATTTCTATATCTACTGAGTATACTACCTATATGGAAGAGCCTGGCAAGCTATTCGTGTTTTATTTGTTATGCCAAAAACTAGTAACAACTATGGACCTCAATTCCATGACCTGAAGAATGGTTTGAGGCTCTTCCTGTCCCTGGAGCAAGCAGATGCCCTTGATTGCTACACTTGCTTGCAACAGTACGTATGGAGATGTTACTGGTACCCGTTCAAGCAAATCAATGAACAACAGGAAGACAGTGATACAGTGATAGTGATGTGGTCAACCAGGGATTTAACTTGTGAAAAAAGCTAAATCTCTGACTTAGCTCATGACTCAACACTGCACAGCAAGCATTGTAAGCCACTGTATTGTTCCTCTGAGTCTACCCCTATGTTTTTTTCTAAGTCTTATAGTTCTAATTCTTCCATTTAGGTTAAAAAAAAACTATGTTTTTTAAATGTATTTATTTATTTATTTTAAATTTTTGGGTCACACCTGGTGACACTCAGGGGTTACTCTTGGCTCTTTGCTCAGGAATTACTCCTGGCAGTGCTCAGGGGACCATATGGGATACCGGAGATCGAACCCGGCTCGGCGGCGTGCAAGGCAAACTCCCTACCCACTGTGCTGTTGCTCGGTCCCCAACCTAAGTTTTTTAAAACTCAGGTTTAAAAAACCTAAGTTAAACATTAAGTTTATTTTAATATCGTAATTACTAAATTACTAATTACTAAATTACTAATTACTAAAAAGCTTACGTTAAGCATTAAGTTTATTTTAATATGGTAATTAGTCTAGCATTTTAAAAAGCTTTTTGTGTGTAATCATGTACTTTCTTTTCCATAATTTATATAGAAGTTCAAAAACTTATAAATATAAGTAGAGGAAAATTTTACATAATCAATTTTATTTATTAAGTCCCTTGAGATCAGAGGGAAAGCAACTCATGTTGAGACAACTGAAAGCGGGACTGGAGAGAGTCCAACAGGTAGGGCGCTTGCCTTGTATTAATCAGATGCGGGCTTGATCCCTGGCATGCCATATGGTCCCCTGAGCACCACCAGGAGTAATTCCTGTGCAGAACCAGGAGTAAACCTTGAGCATCTCCAGATGTGACCCCCAGAACAAACAAACAACAACAAAAAGATAGAGCCCTGGAAGGTTTCCTAGTCTAAAGACAGAGACTTGAGGAACCACCAGTGGTGATGGGTGGTTCTCCAAAGTATAATGAGACTTTGCTTTGGGTTGCAGAAACCAGCAACACTGAGATCAGAAAGTCTATGAACTTATCAAAACAAGAAACTAAGCAAGGCAAACCTATAGATGAAAATGAATAGAAATTTAGTTCATTTAAAACTTCAGGTCATCATCCAGCCTATGTCCTTGGATAAGTAGGCATCCTTTCAGGGGGAAGGAAAATAATACGCACAAGGGCCTAGTCATTATCATCAATCACTAACTAAATATTCTGATTTTAAAAGTTAGAAGTAGGTCAAGGCGTCACAGGCCTCCCTCCCCCACTTGCTGAGGGAGGTGAGTTCTGGGGAGACAGCAAGTGAATCAATAACTGCCCCCTGGCAGGGTGGGGTGCTGATACCTATGAATGCCTTGATTAAATTAATATCAATGAAGCTAACATCATGGTCATGCACTTGCCTTGCATGGGGCCAACCTGGTGTGGTTCTGGGCACCATAGATAGTTCCGTGAGCATGGCCAGGAGTGATCCCTGAGGGCAGAACCAGGAGTGAGTCCTAAGCACTGCACCCCAAACCCACCTACCACCCTCAATGAAACTAAATGCAAAAATAACAAAATTAAATAAATGTAAGGACTGGAGATGTGGTTCATTGGTAAAGTGTCTACCTGGCAGGCTACAGATGTGAATTCTATCCCAGGCATTCAACACAAACAAACTTTGCAATTCATTAAATTAAATCAATGAGGTTAGAGTGGCAGAGCACAGACGTGGTTCCTTCCTGCTTTCATGGCTATCTTGGATCTACGGCTGGGAGGGAGACTAGCAAGTTAAACCAGTTCATGAAACACATGCTAAATGCAGGCATCGTGGCAGACATGGGAGGGGCTGGGGAGCTGGGCCCTAAGAGCCTCACACACGCTCTTCCTACAGGAGCCCAGGGTTCAATAGCCCTTACCACTCAGTACTCAGAGTGACCCCCAAGTACTGACCTGAATAGCCTCCTGAGCACTGCCAGCAGTGGTCCTAAAACTTAACACAAAAAGAAAGTGAAGGGAGCTGAACTAGCAGTGCTAGTTCAGGAAGGGACTTGTAGGGATGAGGAAGAATTAGTCGAAGAGGAATGGAGAATAGCAGGCAATTGATCATGGGGTTCCAACCAAGCTGTGTGCTTGCAGGTCAGGGAATGAACTAGAATATGAAGGGGAGAGGAAGATCCATGTTAGGGGGTATGGGATAAACAGAGATAGGCTCGAAACCCACAGAGACTTCAGGCATCTCTGCCTCTGTCCCTCAAATACTGGAGAACCATCAGAAGAGTCCCTGGAGGTGAGTCTCAGGTGCCATGTGTGTTTGAAATGGTCATGTAGACTGCAGTTGGTACGGGGCCTGGGCAGCCCTAGAGCAGGAGAACCCAGGAGGTGGCAGGCAGGGCCAGAGGCCCGAGGATGCTGGAAGGGGGACAGAATTGGAAGAGCAGTTCCGGAAGCTAAGTCAACAGGACTCAGTGATGAATTAGAATGAGGTATTAGAGAGAAGGCGGCTGGATTATCCCAAGGCTTCAAGCATGGACAGCCAGGGGCTGTTCACTGGTCTGAGAGCACCCTTAGGAGGAAGTTTAGGGAGATTGTGATTTGGGCAGTGTTAGATTTGAGGTGTCTAAATGAATACCCCTGTTGGCAGTGACTGGTCTGTAGCTAAAACCAGGGGGAAGAGTCTCAGTGCTCAGGTTTGACTCCCCAGCAGAGCTCTTTGGATCATATGTGATGCTGGGTGTCAAACCTGGGTCAGCTGTGTGCAAGGCAAGCACCTTAACCCAGTGCTGTCTCTTGGGCTGATTAGAGCTAGGGCAGTAGAGGCAACCTGAGAAAGTGGAATGCAAAAAGATCTCAGATATTGGGTTAGAATCCCGAGAACAAGTAGAAAAAGGACAGAGCCTCAAAGAACAGTCGACAGAAAAGAAGTTAGCCATGTCCAGAGCCAAGGAAAGGCAGAAGCGGTCAATGGCAAATGGGAAGTCAACAGAAAGACCAGATGTTGTACTGAATTGAGTAACAAGGAAATTATCGGTGACTTGGGATTTCCGTGGAAACTCCGATTCCAGTAAGCAGATGGGTGCGTGATCTGGCGATAAGACAGCAAAAACAATTCTCTGAAGAAATGTGGTCTGTGACTTAGCCAGAGAGCAATGGAGACTCCACCAATGCCTTGAGACAAGCAAACAAAAAGCCTAGGAGAGGGTTATCTAAGTTTAACTGATAACAAAGGCAACAAACGCGAGGAAGTGAAGATGCAGGAGAGAGGGATTTTAAAAGCGTTGAACTGGCTCTCAGAGAAAGCAGGCGGGTCTCCAGAGCAGGCCGTGATAAGGTGCCGGGTGCTCCGAGTGACGCTCTGTGTCGTGCATGCTGGTGCCAGTTCCTGAAAACCCATCAGGAAGTTTGAGAGCTGGTTCACATGCATTAGCAGACTCACCCCATCCACAGCAGGAATACTTGCACCATGGAAATCGGCAGATGTACTTATTCCTTCACACTCCTACCCCCGGAGGGATGGTTATTGGGCTCTTAGCAGTGCGCACTGACCATGGGAGGAAAGGGAAGGCCACATGGTGGGGTGAGAAGGCGAGAGTATGCTGGGGTCACAGGCAAAGAGAAGAAAGGGTGTGTTCTGGGAAGAATAGGGGTAGAGACAGGAAGGGGAGGAAGGGGGAGGAAAAGGAAGGAGGAAGGGTAAGGAGGCGGGAAAGGAGAGGGAAGAAGAGAGGGGGGAGAGAGAGAGAGAGCTGGAGGGAGATAGGTGAAGGGCAACAGAGAGAGAGGGAGGGAGGGAGAGAGAGAGAATGAATTAGGGAAATACTGAATGACTTCAGGTCATACTCGAAGCCGCTGAGGTTGGAGACATGAGTCAGTATATACCGTAGTGGGTTTCCCACCACCTCAGCAGCCTGGGCTCTCAGCAGAGGAGTGGATGGGGGTTTAATAGCGCTCTGATTTTCACCCAAAGACCTCAACATTCGGATTCCATCCAGCTCTTTCACAATTGCAGAAACGGTCTCTAAATGCAGCTGTGAGAGAAGAGCTGAAAGGAGACTGAGGCGGTGGGAGCCAGAGCTAGAGGGATAACGAGGGACTGGAGACACGTGCCTGGCACAGGACTGGCCTGCTTTGATTCCTGGCACACCGCAGGGTCGCCCAGGCACTGCCAGGAGTGAGCTCTGAGCACCATCACGTGGGTTCTCCCCTCCACCCCTCAACAAAAGACTAAAATAAAATCTTATAGAATGCGGCATTTGAGTCCAAGATCCTCAGTCTGTCTGATGCTCCTTGTTTAATTATTGGATTTGGGAAACACCTGGCCATGCTGGGACTGGCCAGGACTTGCTGCCCAGGACTTGCTCCTGGTTGTGTTAGGGGGGCCTTAAAGCATCGGGCACAGTTTCCTCATGGGGATGGACACTTCATCCAAGCAATGACTCATGGCGTTTCCACTTAGATAGGCCACCCACAAAAGCATGGTCCGTCGGCTGTGGCGCCACCCCCTTCACACTGGAGTTTTCCCATTTTGGTTTTTGAGACACGTCCAGTAGTGTTCGAGGATACCCCTTTCCACCCCAGATGTGGTTTTCATTTCACTTTGCCTAATCCTTTGCCCCTTTACTTGGAGGTTTTGGAATGAGATAAGAGGAAGACAACATGGGTGAGGAGAGTACAGGTATGCATGTGTGTGAGAAAGAGTGAGAATGCGAGTGAGAGCCAGAGAGAGTGCAAGAGAGAGCAAGAGAGAGAGCGAGCAAGAGCAAGAGAGCAAGCGAGAGAGAGAGCAAGAGCAAGAAAGTGAGAGAGCAAGAGAGAGTGAGAGCGACAGAGCAAGAGAGTGAGAGCAGAGAAAGCAAGCGAGAGCAAGAGAGCGAGAGAAAGAGCCAGAAAAGAGAGGGAGAGAGAGAGAGAAGAGAGAGAGACGGAGGGAGAGAGAGAGAGAGAGAGAGAGAGGGAGAGAGAGAGAGAGAGAGAGAGAGAGAGAGAGAGTGAGAGCGACAGAGCAAGAGAGTGAGAGCAGAGAAAGCAAGCGAGAGCAAGAGAGCGAGAGAAAGAGCCAGAAAGAGAGGGAGAGAGAGAGAGAAGAGAGAGACGGAGGGAGAGAGAGAGAGACGGAGGGAGAGAGAGAGAGAGAGAGAGAGAGAGAGAGAGAGAGAGAGAGAGAGAGAGAGAGAGAGAGAGAGAGAGAGAGAGAGAGAGAGAGAGAGAGAGAGAGCGGAGAGCGAGCGCTGGCTTCTCTGGCCAGCAGGGGGAGTGCGGAGCACAAATCCAGAGGTTCTGGGCGCTACTTGGGTGCTCCCAGGTGACCAGACTTTACGTGGAGCCCAGCTGATATTTTGCTCTGCGTCCTATTCTCCTTTCCCCCTTTCCTGCTAAATCGTTGACACAAATTTCACTGTGAACTTTAAGGTGAAAAATGCAGGCGGGCGTTGGGATCTTAGACAAGCGAGTTTTCTCTACGCAGAAGGCAGAAAAACCAAATCCCAGCGGGGAGCGGCCCAGCCCCTTAGGGCAGCTGCGACAGCACTCAACTGGCTTCAATAAAAAGGGGCTTAGCGGAGAGGAGGTGACCCTAGGAGGGGCGGCCAGGGCTAGCACTGAGGAGGCCATTGTTCTCTGAGAACGACAGGGCACCGAGGCGGTCCAGAGCTGACCCTCCGGCTGAGCCTGCAGAATGCCCAAGTCGGGCACATTCCCTGGGCCCCTGCCCTGGGCCACCCAGGAGCTGGACACACAAAGATGTGGGCAGAAGAGGCCGAGGGCCTGAGGGTTTGCAGAGACCGTGGCCATGCCGCAGCAATCTTTTTGAGTGTCTCTTTCCTGTTTCTTAAGCATCCACGCCGGCTGTCTGTGGGCCGTGCCTTTCCTTCTGGTGGCCCTGCCACGGAACATCTCACCACTCACCACCTTCTTTATTCCCTTTTGGGGAGCAAGAGCAACGATTCTGGGACCTTGTGCCTTACTTTCACTTTTACTGGCTAGACAATTATAATCAGTTGCCACATTAAAAAAACCCACAACACAAAAAAGGAGAGGGGGAGGAGGGGAGAGGAGAAAAATGCCTGTTATAGAGGCAGGTTGTGGGGGAGGGAGAAAAAACTGGGTGTTGAAATAAAGAACCTGCCATGGTGGGGGGCTGGGGGGGAGCGGGGAGGGAACCGGGAGCGTTGGTGGTGGGAGATGGGCACTGGTGGAGGGATGGGTGCTGGAACACGGTATGATCAAAACCCAAACATGAACTTTTTTTTCTTTTTGGGTCACACCCGGCAATGCTCAGGGGTTTCTCCTGGCTCTGCACTCAGGAATTACTCCTGGCGGTGCTCTGGGGACCATATGGGATGCCGGGATGGAACCCGGGCCGGCATGAGCCGGCGCGTGGAAGGCAAACGCCCTACCCGCTGGGTTATCGCTCTGGCCCCAAACATGAACTTTTTAATTGTCTTTGTAATTGTATATCTCACGGTGGTATAATAAAATACTTAAAAAATAAAAGAAAAACTGGGTGTTGGAACACTGTATGACTGAAACCTAATCATGAACAGCTTTGAAACGGTCTATCTTGGGGATTTAATTACGAAAATTATTTGCCATACGTTTAGCAGACTCAGCATGGGCTTGCATTCCAGCACCTGGGTTTCCCTCCCCAGCACCTGAGGGTTCTCTACACACTACCAGGAGCAACCCCTGAGCACTGGGCTGGGAGTAGTTGCCCTGATGAGCACCAAGGGAAAATTGCCCCCGTCTCCCAAAAAGAAAACTCTTAAGTCGGTTGTTACTGGTGTTCTCCATATTTTCATTTAAATTTCAATAACAAAACTATTCGAATAAATTCTGCTTTGCTTGTGAGCAGAATATATTAGATACAGGTGAGAATCTGGTCCCTAGAGCACAAAATACAAATTTTGCTTCTGCGACTTGCTAGCCATGTGATCTTGGCCAAATCACATGGGTTTTCTGGGTTCGTATGTTCTCATGCCAACACAGAGAGGACCAGATCCCAGGGCTTCAGTACTGCTGGAGGACTTGAGCAAGTGACTATTACCCTTATTTTAAGGCTTCAGTGAGGTAGTGTTCGCGAGACATTTAGCATCATCCTTACAGCCCAGTAAGCACTCAACAAAGGAGGCTGTTATAACAATCACGATAATGATTGTAATTATTCAAGTTCTATTAGGGCTTTTTCTTAAACTCTGAAAGGCACGGATTTGACTATGAAATGTGATGAATTGTTGTGAAGGAGCCCATTTATCTGACTCTGAGCTTCTTAAGGAATTTGTAAAGAAAGAGACAGAAATTATAGAGAATTATAATAGAACACTACAGTGCTAAACACTAGGCCAACAGTGTCTGCACCTACCACACAAGCTCAGAGGAGTGAGTTTGAATCCCTGGAGCTCCACATATGCAGAATATTGGAAACTACCCTCTGCCGTTCAGGTGATTTCTGGCCACATCACAGCCTGTCCCTTGTGAGTACCACATGGGGGGCGGGGGGCTTGACTTGGTGATCACCACAACTAAAAAGAAGAATGAGCACCCCAACCACTGGGGTGTGTGTGTGTGTGTGTGTGTGTGTGTGTGAGTGTGAGTGTGTGAGTGTGAGAGAGAGAGAGAGGCATATAAACTCCTGTGGAAGCACCACATCTAACACTGTGTACTTAACAAAACCAGGTGTGTATCACCTTCATTCATTTCAACTACAACATTCATCATCATCATCAACAATAAAGGGGAAGGAAGAGGTGAAGGAATTAAAAAAATTTTATTGATCACCATGAGATACGCAGTTACGAAGTTGTTTGTGATTGGATTTCAGTCATACAATATTCCAACACCAGTCCCTTCACCAGGACACATTTCCCACTGCCAATGTCCCCAATTTCCCTCCTGCCTCTGGAGAGGAGGGGATTTTTTAACCAGTTAAGAACCCTTTAAAAATGTTTTAAATTTTTCTTATATTATTATTATTTGGGGAATGTAGGAAAGGAGAGTAATTTTGAGATTTGTTAAACTTACAGCTTACTTGCTTTGTATTTAGAAAGGAATACAAACTTAGAACTCTAGGTATGAGCTTCAGATAAAGCTCTCGAGACAATAATATCTAGATGAGACAGACAAAAAGAAGCAAATGAAAGTTGATTGCTCAACAATAACATTGTACATCAGCAGAAAATGAGAAAAGAGCCTCCTCCCCTCTGAAAAGATAAAGTTCACACAAACACCCCAAAACATAAGGTTTCCTTTGACCCAACTAATCACCCCAAAGCTATGATTTTTCTAGAATACCCTCCGTTGATGACTAGTTCTAGATTCTTCAAAGAAGTGTTTGGAATGTAGAGGCTGATCCTCAGGTAACCCCTGGGTAAAGGAATTCAAACCAGAATCTCCACTGGTGACATTAGTAAGAGAAGGATCTAACCTTCCCCGAGTTTTGGGAGGGGAAAATTGCAGTAAACTAGCTGATAATCTATCTCTGTGTGACAGTCTCTTTTAGAAAGGATTCTTCAGGGGCCAGAGTGATGCCACAGCGGGAAGGGGTGAGGAGCTTTACCTTGTACACAGCTGAATCAGGTTCAATCCTGATTGAACCCCATATGGTCCCTGGAATCTGCCAAGAGTGGTCCCTGAGCACAGAGACCTGAGTAATCCCTGAGAACTGCCGGGTGTGCCCTCCCCTTCACACCTCCCGGCTGCCCAAAAGAAAGAACTATTCAGAGGACCATGACCCTCACTTGGAACCCCCAGCAACAAACCACAGAGAAACGAAAGGAACAGTTACTATTCACTAATTAGAATGAGATTTGTCAAAGAAAATGCTTGGGGAAATGGAGGCACTCATTCTGTACATTTTTTCCAGCATCGGATGATTGGAATTTGAAGCCTATGAGTTGGGATTTTGTGTGTTTTTATTCCTCTTGGGGATGGTTAACCTGGGGTGCACTGTTAAAGTTTAGGTGATGTGTGGGGTGGAAGCAAGAGATACAAGAACAGCAGTGCTTGAGATGAAGGGACGGTAGTTTCGTACATCAAAATCATAACCATTAGCACTGTTGTAACCATTGCCCCTCAACAAGAATAATATTAATTCTGGATGATTTTAGATATAAACGAAATTGCATTTTTGCTCACTAATCTCTAAATTCTAATTGGCATTTTTCCCTAATAATCAATGTAGGCAACATACCATACTAGTATTAGCAGTCCCTATAATTTTTTGTGTCATACCTGGCAATGCTCAGGGATTTCTCCTGGCTCTGCACTCAGGAATTATGCCTGGCGGTACTTTAGTAAAAATAAATTACAGATGTGGCACTGGAGTGATAGTACAACGGGTAGGGCATTTCCCTTGCACGCAGCCAACCTGGGTTTGATCCCCAGCATCCCATATGTTTCCCCAAGCCCCGCCAGGAGTAATTCTTGAGTGCAGAGCCAGGAATAATGCCTGAGCATTGCCGGCTGTGACCCAAAAAGGCAAAAACAAACAAACAAGCAAACAAACAATAAGAAAGAAATTACAGATGATTTCATGTCAGAGTATGGTTCTCACAGATGTTGACAAATCATTTAAGCTAAATTTATGTTAATAATAAGAAACAGGGTCTTGTTATGTGTTAAAGGGAAACACATAAATTTCTCTATTAAAATTTTTAGCAGGTACTACAAAGATGGGGGCTAAGCATATGCTTTGCATGTAGAAGGCCAGGTTTGGTCCCTGGCACTGCATGGTCCCCTGGTCAGTCAGGAGTGATGCTTAAGCAAAGAGCTGGTAGCAACCCTTGAACACTGTTGGGTACGGCCCCCAAACAAACAAAACATCATAATAATATTTGAATGTGTTATTTAAATTTTATTCATGAACAATAATTACTCTTAGAATAAAAGGATCTAAAAGGAAAATGAACAAGCCAGCAAACACAGACTTAGGTTTCTGTTGCCCCGGTGTGCAGTGACAGCACATGCGCCCATCAGGCCGGTGCTTCAAGGCAATCGTGCCAGTGTCAGTACACGCTAGGCCTGGTCCCTCCAGAGTGTAGCCAGTGTTTAGCTCGACTCCAGAAGCTTATCCTGACAAGGGAATTATCTGTAGTCAGCTTGATTTTCACCCTCAAACCAGCCTCGGCAGTTGTGGCAGAAAACAGGACGAGCCGAGTGGAAACTCTCTCCACCATGCCGTCTCCATATTTATTCTCTAAGTTGCCGTTAAATACTTTAGTGGGGAAATATTGAAATAGTGGGGACACCCATACCTTAAACCAGAAGAGTAAAATTTCTGCTGATGGAATTTGAGTTTTATATGCCATTTCAGATGCTGGACCAGAAAATAAAGTAGTAGAAAGATGCATTGATATGAAAAGGGTTGTGTTGAGAGGTAGAGAGGCCACTTGCCTTGCATGTGTCGTCCTGGCATGAGAGAGAGAGAGAGAGAGAGAGAAACAGAGAGACAGAGGGGAGAGTCAAGACAAAGACAGACAGAAAAGAAAAGGGAAAAAAAGGACAAAATAATAATTTATCCAAGGGAGAGTTAACCATCTGACCCAACAACTTAGTTAAACAGTACATTCCCATTATAGCTGTTTGTTACACATATAAAGTGATCTTGTAGGTAAAAAGTTCAGCTAGCTCTGCATTAATTACCTTCAGGTTCATCTGGTATTTCTAGTTTTTTTTTTAATGTTTGTAGAATGAAAGTGAAAAGGGGAGAAAAGTTTCCTTGTTTTCATTCACTTTAAACAAAAGTGTTATCTGTGACCAACAAACAGGCAAGTTTGCAATACAGCTGGCAGTGTCTTCTGCTTAGAGAAAACTTAAGAAGAGGGAGATGATAGCAAAGGGAAATTCTTAAAAATAAAAGCCCAGGGTTCTAATCTTGATATTTGCCCTGCTGAAACTAGTTATAGGATTGTGAGGTCTCTTCCCTGCATTTTGCCAAACCCGGATTTCCTCGACCTATTGGCAGAGAGAATGTGGGAAGAACAAAAGATTGGCGAGAGCAAATTGGTGTGAAGGTTTTGAGTTCACTGGAAAGTTCAACACCCAAGAGTATATTACCCAAAAGTACTTTCCCCAAAAATCCTACTAATTGCATTTACTTGCAAATAGTAATGATTTATTGATTTGAATTTGCTTGACACTAGTATTGTTCCTTAGGTTTCCAAAAAGTACTTTATAATATAAAATGAACAGATCCAGTAACTGTTTGAAGTGGTTTTTTTTTCACTCTCCATGTTGCCGATTATCATATAAAAAATATGATTGCAGGGGCGGTGCAATAGCACAGCAGGTAGGGCATTTGCCTTGCACACAGCTGACCTGGGTTCAATCCCCAGCATCCCTTTGTCCCTGAGCACTGCTAGGAGTAATTCCTGAGTGCAGATCCAGGAGTAACCCCTGAGCATTGCAGGGTGTGACCCCAAAAAAAAAAAATTCCACTTGGGGGTGGAGTAGGGTGGATAGGGAGTTTGCCTTGCACGCAGCCGACCCAGGTTTGATCCCCGGCATCCCATATGGTTCCCTGAACAACACCAGGAGTAATTCCTGAGTGCAGAGCCGGGAGTAACCCCTGAACATTTCCAGGTGTGACCCCTCCAAAAAAAGCAAACAAACAAAAAAAAAGTATGATTGCATCTAGCATTTGTCAGCAAGGAGAACTTTATATAGTTTTTTCCTCTAAGAGCCAAAGCAAAAAGAAAAGGAGAAAAAAAATTAAAAAATAAGTCAGTTCAAGGAGAACGATGCCCAAGTCTCTCTCTGCATACCGTGGCACACGGTATTCCTTAAGCTGAATGAATGACTTGAACTGAATGACTTGAAAGGAACCTGATGAACAAATCTTCGAATAAATTGTATGTTAATTACATAGAAATTACACATGAGGGCTGGAGAGATTGATTGCTCAATGGATTGAGCACTTCTCATGTAGGAGGCTTAGGTTCCATCCCCAGCACTGCATAGTCCCCTGAGCACTGCCAGGAGTGACCCCTGAGCACTGCCAGCTGTAACCCCAAAAATAAAAGAAAAAAGAAACAAATGGAGAAAGAAAAACATTACACATAAACTAAGCAAGATCCTGTCAGTACTGCTGTCTGTGATCCCTGATGTGGCAAACCACACTGATCAAGTGTGTGTGTTTGTGTGTGTGTATGTATGTGTGTAAGTCAGGTGTGTGTGCATTAATTAACTTCAGTGGAAAAGTACCTAATTACTATCAGTGGAAAAACTAAGTAAATCCACGAATGTAGATAGGAACAGCAAATAATGTTATTAAATTTTAACTTACTCACCTACAATGAACTAGTTCCAGAGGCCCCATTCACTCTCAATGGAACAAACATCTCTGAATGCAGCAGTTATGTGTACCTAGGTCGAGAAATCAACACGATTAACAACCTAAAACCTGAGCTGCGCAGGAGGAAAAGAGCAGCATGGATTGCCTTCAAAGGCATCGAAGAAATAGCGAAAAAGACAAAGAACCTCCGCTCCGGCACATCTCTTCAACTCCACTGTTCTCCCTGCATTGACATACGCCTCAGAGACCTGGGCCCTAAGAAAGCAGGATGAGAACGCTATTTGGGTCTCCCAAAGAGGAATCGAAAGAGCTATGCTTGGAATATCACGCCTCACTCAAGTGAGTGAAGGAATCCGGAGTTCTGACCTCCGTCGCTGTTCCAGAGTCAGGGATGCTGTCTCATTTGCCAAGGCATCTAAAATCAGATGGGCTGGACATGTAATACGATTTGGAGACGACTGCTGGACTAGAGTCGTTACGACTGGATCCCACGGGATGTCAAAAGATCACGTGGCTGCCCACCTACAAGATGGTCAGACTTCTTTGTCAAGACCCTGAACGAATGGTTTGAGGCTCTTCGTATTCCTGAAACAACCAGATGCCATTGGGCTACACTGGCATGTGATAGTGTAGCCCAAATGGAAATGTTACTGGCACCCGCTCGAGGAAATCGATGAACAATGGGATGTCTAGTGATCTAGTCTAGTGACTCATCTACAATGAGTACCCTTTTATTCAATATCTGCAGTTTGCAGTTAATAAGATATGCAATTTTTTGGCGAAGGAAGGGAAACACTATTTTACAAAGTGTGTTAAAGTATAAAGTGCTTGTGTGATAGTACAGCAGTTAGGGCACTTGCCCTAAAGTGCTTGTATGATAGTACAGCAGTTAGGGCACTTGCCTTGCATGCAGCTAACCCAAAACCAAGCACCAAAACCAAACAAGAAGTGTGTATTATATTTTTGCCACTGTATTAGCTATAAGGCATGGAGGTGGAGGGAGAATGGTAGCTGTCTACATGGATTTTTTTTTCAGTTTTTGGAACATACCTGGTAATGTTTGGGGCTTACTCCTGACTGCACTCAGGGATCACTCAAGACAATGTTTGGGGAACATATAGGGTGCCAGCAATCAAACCTGGTCAGTGCATGGCCGATGTGCATGGCCAATACCTTACTCACTGTACTATCTCTCTTGCCCCTAGGCAGGGCTTTTCTTTTCTTTCCTTTTTGATTTTTGGGCCACACCCAACTATACTCAGGAGTTACTCCTGGCTCTACACTCAGGAATTACTCCTGGAGGTGCTTGGGGAAACATATGGGATGTTGGGGATAGAACCAGGATCGACTGCGTGCAAGGCAAATGCCCTACCCACTGTACTATGCTAGGTCCACCTTTTCTTTTTTTTCTTTTCTTTTTACTTTTTATTTATTTATTTTGTATTGAACCACTGTGTGACAGACCATTCCGAAGCTGTTCATGACTGGGTTTCAGTCATACAGTGTTCCAACACCCATTCCCTCCACTGGTGCCACTTGCCAGAAAAATCCCTTCCCTGACATGCTATCGCTCCAGCCCTCTTACTCCTTATTTCATTTATCATTCACTCATTCATTCATTCATTCATTCATTCATTCATTTTTCCTTTTAAAGTTAATTAATTAATAATTTTTAATTCCTATTTTAAGCCACTTACTTCTCCTTCATGCCACTTTCCTAGCAAGACTTGGCTGCGGTGAGCAAACGGATATGCAAAGACAGAGCTCTGAGAGTTACCTGATGCTGTCCTGCTTTCACTAAAATAACAGCAGAGGTTGTTGAGGCTCTGCTCCAGTGGCCTCCAGCCACAATCACTCCCTGGCACAGTCTTCCTCTTGGCTCTGATGCCAACCTCTGGAGCATTTTCATTGCCATGGTCTTCCTTGACCAGGCACCGTCCCACTGAGCATGTTTGGTCACTTGTCCATTGCTAGACCACTGTCTTATTATAAAATGGCAGAAGTCGGGTGTGGCCAGAGGGAAAGCGGCAGCAGGGCAAGGAGATGTGGCTGGACCTGCCCTGCCACGTGTCCTTCAAGGGACACCATGTCACCAGCTCAGGGCTCCAATTCGCCCATACTTTTTTCACGTTTTTAATTGAAGTATTATTACAGAGGAAACAAGGGAGGGGCAGATCATGAAGGCCACTCAGCAGGTCATTGAAAACCTCCCTTCCATAGGGTGTAGCCAGATAGCAGTAACGGCTAAGGATAGGTCATGTATATAAACAACGGTCAATGTATTGGAGAACTACAATCAGACAAGACAGACAGGCAGATCAATGGAGATCAAAGGTCACCTTCTGTGGAGAACGACAGAAATCTCCGAGAGGTCAGTGGAGAGCTGTGAGAATGAGCAAAGCACTGCCTCAGGGCCGTGCAGCAACAGGGGTGGGCTGCTGGCTCCAACAGCGTAGCCTCCTGCTTCAGGAACTGCTGCGATCTGCAGCCATAAAGCTACAGGAGCTGGGAAATTAAATAGCTGTAAGGCATTTGGTGTCCTGTGTGCTGTTTCCATGCCTCCCACAAGGTCCCGGATGTTGTTCAGCAGCTCTTGCTGCAGCAGTAGCCTGCTTTTCAATAGTATTAATATTGTTTCATATGCCTCTGAACTATCCTGTCCAGCAGACTGCCTGTGTCCTTCCACCTTTAGTCGCTTCTCCACCTTTCCGGAACTGGCAGCTTTAATTCTCAGTTTGCTGACATTACTTCAGAGTTTGGTTGCATTGGCTATTGTCCGTTCCCTTGCTCTGTTTGTTTATACTCTGCTCGTAATATCACCCAGTATTCGTCTTTGTCCTTCTGACTTTATTGACTTTACCTATGTCTTCCAAGTTGGAATGAACCGAAGACTTTCCTCATTTGTCAGAGTTGAGCAGCGTTCCATTGTATATATACCACAAGCTCTCTATCCACTCGACTGATACTGTTTGTCTTGTTTCCAGATCTTGGCTGTTGTCAATGAAGCTGTGATGAACATAAGTGTGGATATATGCTTGATATACTGGAGAAATAAAAGTGTGTTCTTGAAAACTTAAGAGTAGGATCACTGGGTCATATGGAAGTTCTATATTTCATTTTACCACAAATTCAGAAGCAGATCACCAACAGTAAATGAGAGTTCCTTTATCACCATAGCCTTGCCGGTGTGGATTGTTTCCAGACTTTTTAAAACAGGCTATTCTTACCTTTTGTATTCTTGGGGGTTTTGTTTGTTTGTTTGTTTGTTGAGGTGCCCAGGACGGAAGATGGGTTCTAGCCCTGGCCTGCTAGAACCTGTCTTCCAAGCAGAACCTCCCAAGGAGCCAGAGGAACCCCCACAACATGAGGGCCACCATTTTCATCCTCTGGAACCCATAACTCGTCAGAGCTCCACCCAGCAGAAGAGCTGATCACAACCCTGCTCACCAGAGTCCCACCCTACAGCTGACTATTTCAAGCCCAAGGATGCCTGATCCAGAGATTCAGAGATGCGGGATAGAGCTGCTACCAGCTCTCTCTGTGCCCAGCTGATCATGAGGCGCCCAGAGGGAAGGCGGATTCTAGCACTGGCCCGCCATTCCAGAAGAGCCTTGCAAGAAGCCAGAGGAACCCCCACACCACAAGGGCCACCATTTTCAACCTCCGGACTCCACAGCTCATCAGAGCTCTGCCCAGCAGAAAAACTGATCTTTTCATGTTTCCAACAAAGCGGCCGCGACGGTTCATCAATACATGCATGAGTAAGAGGCTACTACAAGAGTATCCCACCTGCATGGCAGAGCCTGGCAAACTACCCTTGTCATATTTGATATGCCAAAAACCAGTAGCAATTACTGACCTCATTCCCATGAACTGAAGGAATGGTTTGAGGCTATTCATGTTCCTGGAGCAAGCAGTTGCCCTTGGGCTACACTAGCATGTGACAGGACATATGGAGATGTTACTGGTGCCTGCTCGAGCAAATCGATGAACAATGGGAAGACAAGTGATACAAGTGATACAAGTGTTTGTTTTCATTTGGTGGGGAGGGGGCACACCTGGAGATGCTCAGGGGGTTACTCCTGGCTCTGCACTCAAGAATTACTCCTGGTGGGGGCCGGAGCGATAGAACAGTGGGTAGGGCATTTGCTTTGCATGCAGCTGACCTGGATTTGATCCCGGCATCACATATAGTCCCCATGCAGTGCCAGGTGTGATTCCTGAGCGCAGAATCAGGAGTAACCCTGAGCATCTCTGTGTGTGACCCAAAAAAGCAAAAAAAAAAAAAAGAATTACTCCTGGTGATGCTCCGGGAACCATGTGGGATGCTGGGGATTGAACCCAGGTCAGCTCCATGCAAGGCAAATGCCCTACTTGCTATCTGATCACCCCAGCCGTTTGCCTTCTATATTCTCAGACTGCTTCTTTTCTCCAGCTTTTGATGTCATTGTCTAAATGAGGGTTTGGCAAATTATGGCCACAAGCCAAATCCAGGCTTTTTTTTCCACACAGTTCACAAGTTCAAAGTCATTTTTATATTTACCAATGGTTGAAAGGATTTGAAGGGAAATAATTTTTACAGCATGCAAAATTTATATAAAATTCAAATTTCAGAGACTATAAATGGGATTTTATTGGAACAAAGCCAGGCTAATTTGTTTATGCGTTTTCTAAAACTGGTTTTGCATGATTAGAGGCAGAAATGGGTAACTGTGGCTGAGATCTTCTAGTGCTCAAAGTGTAAACAGTTACTAACTGGGAGCATCAGGCCTAGGTGCCACATAGAGCCCTTAAAATCATGTGCCTAAGCACGGGACATGATGGGGCAGATAGGAATGCTCCCATCAGCTGCTCAAGGTACACCTGCCTATATTATATGACCCATGAACTGTATTCCTTATATCTAAATGCTTCTTGGCAGAAAAAAAATTTTCCCCAGCCCTACTATGGAAAAAAATTAATTGGCCACTACTAAAGATTCTGAATATATAAGAACTTTATGATAAAGAATATGAAATAAACATGCATTTTCACTTTTGTTTTCTTTTGTTTTGTTTGGGGGGTCCACACTTAAGGGTGCTCAGGGGATACTCTTGGCTCTGCACTCAGGAATCCTTCCGGTGATGCTCAGAGGACCTTATGGGATGCCAAGGATGAATCCCAGATTGGCTGCTGGCAAGACAAGTTTCCTATTCTCTGTGCTCTCACTCCAGCCTCTGTTTTGACTTTAAATAAACGACAACTGGGCGGAGTGATAGCCCAGCGGTAGGGCGTTTGCCTTGCCGCGGCCGGCCTGTGCCGGCCCGGGTTCGATCCCCGGCATCCCATATGGTCCCCCGAGCACCGCCAGGAGTAATTCCTGAGTGCAGAGCCAGGAGTAACCCCTGAGCATTGCCGGGTGTGACCCAAAAAAGCAATAAATAAATAAATAAATAAATAAATAAATAAATAAATAAATAAATAAATAAATAAATAAACGACAACAATTCTAAATATTTCCTCTGGCTTGAGGTATGATCTTTATGATGGCTTTGGCCAGATGAAAGAACATTCTGAATCTGAAGCAAAGCTTGTACTAGGGCTATAACTCGCTGGTAGAGAACAAAGCATATGTGCATGCCATCCTGGGATTGATCCCTGATGCCACGAAGCAAAAACACCAAGAACTCCTGTCTCCCAGATACTGGTAACAGCAACAACAGAAGCTGTGCGTGTCTTGCTGAGGCAATGCCCTGGCTGTTTCCTTCAAGTGCTCTTTCAGTTTTTTTTAAACCAGTGTGCTAATGTCCTATATCCTGGTTTCATTCAGACAAAACCACAAAAAATCAAACATAAGTGAGTCAGAGTCAGTCTTCCTGCTCAGGTGTCAGAAGGGAATTCTGAAGTTAATAAGACCCAGGTTTCAGTTTGGATTCCACCACTGTACTTTAGCTGGAAATACAGCATTTAACTTCCTTGAGTGCCTTCCTGTAAAATGGCAGTGACATTTAATTCAGGGCCCAGCCAATACATGAGACAACACCAATATTAAGCTGGTGTCTTTGTCTTAAGCCCGCATTCTTTAAATATTAATTTATTTGTTATTAGTGACAGTGAAGAGAAACTGATCTGTTGTTAAAGAAAACAAGTTATGTAAGAACATTGCATGAAATTCTGTGGTTAATATATTGTAAATCATAGCACCTCAAACCAAAAAAAAAGACCTTTTTAATTTAAAACAGAAAAATTGCTTACCTTTTTTTGGTGTTCAGAATAAGGAATTTCTTATATCAAGATATTTGGGAGATGTGCACGGGTGGAGGGATGGGTGATATGATATGTAGAAACACTGTAGAACCAAAACTCAAGCATGACCAATATCCAAGGTCAGGTGAAACATATATCAGGAGGTCTTGTCAAAGGTGGAAATTATCACAAACGTGTGGGAGTCAGAGGCTAGGTAAGACAGAAAATGGAACAATGTGCTAAAAATTGTCGAGGGTACTAATGCCGACCTAGAACTGAGCATTAAATAGAGGCAAAAAGATACACATGACAACCCTTTAATGTATGTTCTGTAATTCATAGTCTGGATGGAAAGGAAAAGAGAAAGAGAGAGAAAGGGAAAGAAATAAAGAACCTGCCATGGAGGAGGGCTGGGGGAGGGGGAACCGGGGACGTTGGTGGTGGGAGATGGGCACTGGTGGCGGGATGGGTGCTGGAACACTGTATGACCAAAACCCAAATATGAACTTTTTAATTGTATATCTTTGTAATTGTAAAAATAAAAAAATTAAAAAAAAAAAACTCAAGCATGAGCATCTTGTAACTGTATGTCTAAAGGTGGTATAATAAAAAAAGATATTTGGAACTACCTTAATTTTGTGGTTTTTCCCACTACAAAACTAAGCATGTGGCTAATTGATATGAATATGTTATCTCATTTAAAATACAATGAAAGAGTGAGGAAGCTAGTATTAGGTAACAAAAAAGGGAGTGCTTGCTTTGTGTACAGCTAACCTTGGTTTGATCCCTGGAGCTACATGATCCTTCAGGCATCACTGGGTTAGCCCTGGAGCCCCTCTGAGGTGGCCCAGGTAATCCACGACATGGGAAGGTCATAGGAATATAGCTCTGGACCCTTGCAATGAACCATTGGAGGGTTAGCTGAGATGTTTAGAGAAAAAACTCCATCCCCTCCCCCTGCAAAAAAAAAAAAAAAAAAGAATTGCATTTTATGGAGAAAAAGAGAGAGAGAGAGAGAGAGAGAGAGAGAGAGAGAGAGAGAGAGAGAGAGAACAATAGGTTAAGCACATACTTTGCATGCAAGAAATCTGGCTTTGCTTCTGTACTACATGGTTCCTCCCTTCTCACCAGCAGTGGTCCCTGAGCACAGAGCCATGAGTAAGCCCTGAACACAGCTGGGTGTGGCCCCAATTTTTAAAAAATAATTCTTTACTTTAAGAAAAAAATAGCTGCTACACCAGAGAGAGTGAGTACATAGGTGAAGGTGTTTGCCTTGCATGCGGCAGAATGGTTTGAATTTCAGCACTGCATATGGCCCCCTATGCACCATCAGGGTCAGTCCTGAGCATAGAGCCAGGAATAGCTCCTAAGCACAGCCGGGTGTGGACCCCCAAACCCAAAAATAAATTAAAAATGGCTGCTTTAGAGGTGTGGGATGCAGCTTATAGTAGAGTACTTGCCATGCATGTGTGGGGTTGAGGGTTCAACCCTGCTGCTGTTAATGAACTAAGAAGTAGTGACTTTGGTCGCCCCCTACCAAAATATTTGTGCACCTAGAAATGCCTTAGAAATAGTCACCAGGGGCCAAGCGATAGCCCAGCGGGTAGGGCCTTTGCCTTGCGAGGCCGGCCTATGCCGGCCTGGGTTCGATCCCCAGCATCCCATATAGTCCCCTGAGCACTGCCAGGAGTAATTCCTGAGTGCAGAGCCAGGAGTAACCCCCTGAGCGTCGCCAGGTGTGACCCAAAAAAAAAAAAAAGAAAAAAAAAGAAAAGAAATAGTCACCATATAGGTTTAACCCAAGCAACTAGACTGAGGTTGGCATGCAAATACAGTGCTATGAAAGAGAATGCTTTCATCTTGGTTGCAGAGACGCAAGTGAGTATTCATTTGTCATCTGCAAGTCTGAGGTTACAGTGAAGATCCGGAGAGATGGAAAGATCACTTGATCACTTGATCACTTGAATCCCGTTATTCATCGATTTGCTCGAGTGGGCGCCAGTAACATTTCCATTGGACCCTATCACGTGCCAATGTAGCCCAATGGTTTCTGGTTGCTTCAGGAATATGAAGAGCCCCAAACCGTTCCTTCAGGGTCTTGGCAAAGAAGTCTGACCATCTTGTAGTTGGGCGGCCACGTGATCTTTTGATATCCTGGGGATACAGTCAGTAACGGCTCATGGAAAGACAGGTTGGGGAAAAGAGTAGGTGGGTGCAGGTGAAATCTCAACCAAAATCCTCTGAGCAGGTAGAATGACATCATATGATATGCTCTTTCCACACCTGAAAAAAAGGAGAGAGACTTATCATAGATAAAGATTTATCAAAGGGACAGATCTAGAATTGCCTTGAGTGGTTGATTCTAAGAATTAGGCAAACCTGTGACACCCTCGTGTCTTCATACTGTGCTCCAAGGTCTGCTTCCAGAGGGGTTGCCATTGCCTGGGCACTTTGACCAAGCACTTTATGACTCACTCATTCCTCTGCCGTATGTGGACTGGGGAGAGGGAAGAATCACAGCAGATACGAGGCACAGAATCTTGCTTACTGCTGTATCTTGGTGATAGATGGGCAGAACGAAATCGCTGAAATCCAGGTTCGAGTTTATCTGCTAAGTTCTGACATTGTGTTCTTCCCTTGGGGCTCTCCCCGGCACACCCTGCTTCTCCCACTTCGCTGGTTAATGTTTGCTCTGGTTGGGAAAGAACTGATGTGTATCTGGTGGTTCTGCCATGTCACCTGGGCTCATCCTTCTGGCATCTTCATTGCTGAAAATGCCACGAAACTGCACTTTGATTTTTCCTTGTTCATGTCTGGCAGTGTCTAGACTCCATTTCCTATCATCCTTTGGAAGGCGGTATACCTGGAGGTGCTTGAGGGGATCCTGGTTCTGGACTCCAAGGATCACTCCCCTGCTCAGGAACCAGGCGTTGCCAAGGATCAAAGCCCAGCCTCTTACCTGGATGACAGTGCTCAGCTCATTGACCTATTTTTCTGACCAGTCCACGCACTCCTTAACCATGCAACAGGTGAGGCTTATGAAATGAAATATCCACATTATATAAATTGCAATAACAAACTCTCGACAGATTTCTGCAAAATGTTTGTCGATCAACTTCCTTCAATGTCCTGAGACATTATACAAAGAATCATTGTCGGTGTTTTGGAGAGCAAAGAAAAATGAGATAGTCATCTATACTATTTCTCCATTCTAGTATTGCATGTGCTTGGAAGCCAACCAGATTTCTAACAGGGTTTAAAATGTCAGCCAGAAAGCACTGAATATATAGTAGATGCTAAGACTGAGTTTCCTTTAGTTTACCAAGATAAACTGAGCTTGAAGTGAGTTGGAGGAGGAAAAAAATTGCTGATCTAATAATAGAATTCATTACCTTTTAACCAACATTTTCTTATCTTCCCCTTCAATTTGTCCCTATTGATGTCTTTTCTCATGTCTAGATGTCATGTTTAGGTCTATTACATGGCATCATGTTTGAATATATTTTAAAAACCTTTTACCATAAAAAAAATAGTCGGCAAAGCACATGTTTCTCTAGACCAGGAGGAAATGGGCACAAAGCCATCCAAGCAAATCCATTCTATGCTAAATTGAGGGAAGACGTGTAGTTTCCCAACAAGAACACGTTCAGTCCTATCAGTCCTCTAACAGCATGTCTTTGTTTGAAATTCAAATAGGCAAAGATTTTTTTTGTTTAATGGAAAGTAATTTTGACTCTTAAATTGCAAAACAGCTAAGTTCCCATGTCACTCCCAGACCCATCGGAGGAAGCCTGGAAAGGCTCCAGATTCAGCCCAGTCCATCAAGCAGCATGGGCTTCTGGGAATCTTTCTGAGTGACGTCTATGGCGGTGAGAGCTCTTCAGAACTCTCTGCACCTGTCCCACTGCTGATCTTGGCAGAAGCAGACCCATTATTGCGGAAGCTCTCCAACAATGACAGTTGGCAAAGTCTCTTTTCATCTCGGGTGTCCTTCTTAACCTCCTGGGCTGCCAGTGTCCCTGGCCCAGCTCCTTCCCTCTGCTTAAGCTCCAGGATGAAAATCTGGCCACTGAGGAGATTGTGCATCCTCAGTCCAAAGTGAAGATTCTTCAAGATCAAGACCATGAGTGTTTAACTCCCAAGGACGGCCAACTATTACTCTCTTATAGACGTGAGTTAATTACAGGGATGACATTTACATGTGATTGACATGTCTTGGCTCCACCATCACATCTTTAACAGAAACAATTACAGTTTATTATTTAATCGTCAGAATGCAAAAACATGATGCAAGTTTCATGATGACAGATTTATAGATGTGGTTTACGTGCTCTAGGTGTGGATAAGGCCTTGCCTGAAATTAGCCAGCTTGCAGGTGGCGTTTGCCCATTATCAACCTCGGAAAAATATATATAAACAAAAATCTGAAAGAAGGACTGGTTCTTTGCATTCTCTATCTTAATGTCTCCAATGAGAAAAATGAGAAGCGATGGAGATAGTCAGGGAGTTAAGGTTCTGGCCTTGCATGCAAGGTTTCAAAAGTGGATTCCGGCAACAAATGGTCTCCAGAATAGCCCCAGGTGTCAATCCTGAGCACAGATCCAGACATAATCTCTGAATATGCCCTGATGTAGCTCAGTCCTCCCCCCCTCACACCCCAACATAAAATTAAGTGACATTTTAAAAGGAAATGAGACAGTGACATAAATGTTACCAGCCTTTAGTCTCTTGATGAATGATTTTCCTAATAACAATTTAGTCCAGTCCCTGTTTCTAGAGTTTGAGGAATGGAAGCCCAGGAAATCTTGATGAATTACAGGTGTTTGATAGAAGGCAAAGCTTAGCAGCTCAGAGTCGCCACAGCTAACCCAGAGGTTTCATCCTTATGTTATTGCACCTTGGTGCTCTATAATCTGTGTGAGCACATGTACAAAACTGTATGGGCAAGAGCTTCATTCAGCATTTCCACACTTGCTACTGGAGTGTTTTTCTTGTGCTTTCAAAATAACAGATTTATTTTTGAATATTTGCACCAGGCAGCTGTGTGCAGACCAGCCGTCTACCCCAGACTGTGTGGAATAGTTCTGTACTGTGAAGGCATCTATAGCCAGGAGCGAAGCAGGGTGAGACAGTGGTTTCTGGACCTTCCACTGGCTTTCCAAAATAAGGAAATATATAGCCCATTGCAACCCAAATTCCAAATTCCAGCCTGATGTTGAAGAGTCAATATATAAGTGTATGTATGCGTACATTTCTCAAATAAATTTCAGAGAACAAGTCTCTCTTGACTGTTTCAATGAATTCTGCTCTATTTCATTTATATTTTATATCTAAATATATATGTCATCCACTGCACTGGTTTTATGTTCCTTTCATGCATGGAACATGAGTGCCTCAGTGGTGACGTGTCTGATTGAGTCAGAGTGCTGCTCCTATCCAGAATACACCCATGCATATTTGTCTCTCAATGTGGGGCTCAGCCACAACCTGCAACACATTTCACTGGGCTCCAGCTTGGTTGGTTCCAGCAACATCAGAGGTCTTCCCGTGGCCAAGTCCATAGGTGTGTCCTAAGAGAACAGGTGCATGGGGGAGCAAGCTTGTGACTCTTCTCTCAAGCTTTTTTTTTTTTTTTTTGCTTTTTGTGTCACACCCAGCGATGCTCAGGGTTACTCCTGGCTCTGCACTGAGGAATCACTCTTGGCACTGCGAGGGGACTATATGGGATGCTGGGGATTGAATGAACCCGGGTCGGCTGCATGCTAAGCAAACCCCTACCCGCTGGACTATTGCTCCTGACCCCCTCTCTCAAGCTGTTGAATTCTCTTTGGTTCTCTTTCCCATTTCCCTTCCAAATATATCCGTGATCAGTAAATAGTTGGAGACCAACCTGCAAAATCAGGACCTGGAACAACTTCCTCTTTGACCCTCAGTGCTCTGACCTATAATGTTAAATCAACAACAACAACAAAACTCCCAAGTTCTGCCTCACAACGCTATTGTGAAAGGCACTATTAACTGAGAAACTTTAAAGTGTTAGGTATAATTATCATTTTACCTACAGTACTATAAGCCATGACACATTACACGAAATGTACAATGACAAAGAGAACTGAAGATGTTTGCGGATTCCTGATGCTTCAGTGGCTCTGCTGTTTAATAAACTTCCATGCACGTGAGTGCCTCCTAGAACCAGGTCAGCTTACCCAGAAATATTACATGAAATTATACTTTGCCACTTCACCAACTGAATTACATGCACAGAGACAGAAAGTAGAACAGTGGTCACCAGCAGCTAAGAGGAGAGCCATATTGCAAGCAATTGCTTCATGGGAGCAGAGTTTCAGTTTGAGATGACGAAAAGTTCTGGAGGTAAATGGGGTTGATGTTTGCTTAACAATGTGAATGTCCTTAATTCACAGAACTGTGCTCTACTTAGAAACACGGTGAGGATTGCAACTTTGTGGGGGGAGCAGGCAGAGTGTTCTTTATTGATGCACATGACAATGATGGACGATGATGTCCACCACTTTATTGCTGTCACCAAACTCAATGTCGTACCAGGACATGAGGTTGATGAAGTGGCTGTTGAGGGCAATGCCAGCCTCGGCATTAAAGATGCAGGAGTGGGTGTCACTGTTAAAGTCTCAGAAGATGACCTGGTCCTCGTTGTAGCCCGGGATGTGTTTGAGGGGCCTCTGCAAAGACTTTTTCATTACTTTGTTGATGTTGTCATATTTGGCAACTTTCTCCAGGTAGCAAGTCAGGCTTACTGCAGACACTTTGGGAGTGGGGACAGGGAAGGCCACGCCGGTCAGCTTCCCCTTCAGCTATGGGATGACCTGGCTCATAGCCTTGGTGGTGACGGTGGCAGCACGCCACTGCTTCCCAGAGGAGCTGTCCGTGATGTTCAGGATGACATAATGGGGGGGTGGGGCGCTGTGGTCACTAACCGCTTCACAACACCAAGTTGTCATAAACGATCCTGGCCGGGTGGGGGCACTCAGTTGGTAGTGCAGGGGCGTTACTGACAAGCTGCAGGGAGTCATGTGCTTCTCATGGTTCCTGCCCATCACCAACACGGGGCGGGCAGAAGGGGCGGTTCTGGTGACCCGTTAGGCAACCCCCTTCAAGGGAGCCTCAGCCTTGTTCAGATTAGTGAAGACCCCAGTGGACTCCATAGCATCCTCAGCACCAGCGTCCCCCATTGGATGTTGGCGAGATCTCACTCCTGGAAGACGAAGACGGGCTTGCTGCTGCTGCTGAGCTTCAGTTCTGGGCCTTGACTGTGCCACTGAACTTGCCTTGGGCGGAATTCCACTTTGCAGCCCCTAGTCACACGTGGCCAATACGGCCAAATCCATGCACTCCGTCCTTCCCGTCATGTCTGCAGATTGCGACTGGCATAGTGTAAGAGGCGGCCTCTGTCAACGGAGAGGAGCAGAGAGCCAAGATGACAGCTTTTCATTAAATTATATGTTTCATGGTTCTAGGGATTGAATCCAGGACTTCATAGCTGCAAATCAGCCCCCTGCCTCTGAGCCACACTCCCAGGCCCGGATTGGTTTCACGTTTAATTCATCAGATCAAAAATAGAAGCAATGACCTAAAACCACAACACTTCTTTTTAAATTTTTTTTTTCTGGGGCTGGAGCGATAGCACAGCGGGTAGGGCATTTGGCTTGCATGTGGCCGACCAGGGTTCGATCCCCGGCATCCCATATGGTCCCCTGAGCACTGCCAGGAGTAATTCCTGAGTGCAGAGCCAGGAGTAACCTCTGAGCATTGCCGGGTGTGACCCAAAAGGAAAAAAAAATTCTATATTTTCCCCAAACCTATGCTGTTTCTATGGTGACCAACTTCCCAAACACTTGGTTTCACTGCAGTGCTCACACACACACACTGGGCAGCGGCACAGGGGTCCCAAACAGCAGGGCCTCCGGATCACACTCCAGCGTGGGGACTGTACCAGGAACCAAACTCTCAGGCTCCCCAGCCTCATGCCTGCAGGCAAGATCTCTATCCTGAGCTGCCCCCCCACCTGCCCCCAGCCTCTTGACCCTCTTAGAGTTAAATAAGATTCAGGGCAAGGCTGAGCAGGTTGTACTTAATGCATTCCTCCCCTGGGAGGTGGGGAGGGGTTCTCCTGAGCTGGGACTCTCTGATCCTCCATCTGAGAGGGTTTATTCGCCACCTGGTGCAAAGCATAAGCTATTCTCTCCTCCACTCCGGCTTCTCAGCCTGCAAGTCTCTCTCTCTCTCTCTCTCTCTCTCTCTCTCTCTCTCTCTCTCTCTCTCTCTCTCTCTCTCTCTCCCTCCCTCTCTCTCTCTCCCTCTCTCTCTCTCCTGCCTTCCTCTCTCTCCCTCCTTTGCAGTTGAAAGGTCTGGCCTTCTTCACAAGGCTTTGAGAAGGCAAGCAGTAGTTCTACCCCATTCAAAGCCTGGCCTGGACTTCGAAGGTTGCTGCTTGCATCCTCTGCCATAGGCCAGGTGAGTCATGGTGCTGGCCCAGGTTCAAACTGCCTGGAGACTTCACCGGGGCATGAATATCCTGGGGATAGAGCGTTAGGGGTGGACACTGTTCACACAGGGCCAGTTGCAGCCATGGACAGCAGGCTCCTGCAGGTTTCCAGCTTCCCACCATGCCCTTTGTCTGCTCTGCTCCTGCAGTATCTACAAATGAGAGTGAGCTGCCAGTTAAGACAATGGACTTTGGCCGCCAATGTTGGCTCAGCCAAGGGCTCCTGGTGGGGTCTCTGGCAAGTCATTCTCTCACGTCACACTGTTTCAGCTTGCTTTCTTTCGTTTAAAAGATATCCTTTTTGGGCCAGAGCGATAGCCCAGCGGGTAGGGCGTTTGCCTTGAACGCGGCCGGCCCATGCCGGCCTGGGTTCGATCCCCAGCATCCCATATGGTCCCCTGAGCACCGCCAGGAGTAATTCCTGAGTGCAGAGCCAGGAAAAACCCCTGAGCATCGCTGGGTGTGACCCAAAAAGCCAATTATATATATATATATATATATATATATATATATATATATATATATCCTTTTAATTAATTAACACATTAAACCCTCCTCTTCTTTCCCTTGCTGTTGTCATTGTGACGGCAGGGTACGACCCACCCTGGCTGTGGCGTTCCCCCAAGGCTGACCTTCCTTCAGATGTGATACTGGGCCGGAGCAATAGTCCAGTGGGTAGGGCGTTTGCCTTGCATGTGGCCAACCCAGGTTCCATCCTCGGTATCCCATATGGTCTCCTGAGCACTGCCAGGAGTAACCCCTGAGTGCAGAGCCAGGAGTAACCCCTTAGTGCAGAGCCAAGAGTAACCCCTGAGCATTGCCAGGTGTGACCCAAAAAGCAAAAAAAAAAAAAAAAAAAAGATATGATACTCGTCCCTGGGCTTTTCCATGGGAGGGGCGAGCTCTTACTTGAGACACACAAGTTGTGGGGTGATGTTCATGGGGGAGGGTTGCTGCGATGCTTACATACGTGCTCCCCAAAGGCTTCACTTCCTGGCTGTGACCTCACACACCTGTTTTCTATTTGTTGGGGGGCCACCCCTGCTGTGTGCAGGGCTTACTCCTGGTTTTGTGCTCGGAGATCACTCCTGGCAGTGCCAGGAGTGGGCCCTTTGTGGTACAAAGAGATCAGCTGTGTGCAAGTGCCTTAGCTTCTGCTATGTCTCTCTGGCCCCTCACACAGCTCTTAGTGGGCTGCCTCCGCATGCTGGGCCCCTTTTCCTAGTGCTTGCACACACAGCTGTTTGCTGCATAGCCAGAAATTGCTTGTGGTGTTGAAGGGGGTCGCAATTAGCAGAGCTGCCAGATTCACAAACTGTGTTCTGCTGAGAGAGTGCTTGGTGCATGCGGGACCCTGTGGATTCGACCCTTCGACCATGTGCTTTCAAAGCATGTGCTCTAAGACCCAGAACAATTCCTCTGGTGTTGATCTCGGTTATCTTACCTGTAAAATGGGGTGACATTATTGATCTCATCGAGTTATTATTTTTCCTTCATCTCGGGGTCACGCCCATCAGTGCTCAGGTACATAAGCGACTGCCTCGCTCTGTACTCAGGGAACACTCCCGGAGAACTAAGGGGACCTATATAGGAGTGCTGGTGGGCTGCATGCAAGGCAACTGTCGTCTACATTGTACTATGGCTCTGGCCCAAGATTCTTCATGTTATTTTGAGTATCAATGGGAGAGTGGGAGTAAAAGAAGTGGTAATAGTGGTTGGCACAAAGTCAGAAGGGCAAGAGCATTTGCTGTTATGGTCATTGCTATTTGCATCTTTTTCTTTGTTCTAATTAAGGAAACGAGGTGGTGTGGCGCAGAAGGGACTAGTTAGGGCCACTCAGACAGAAAGCCTGGAAATGCTCGCCTGGGTGCCCAGGACCTCCTGCCTCACAGAGTTCTCACTTACATCCAAATCCCTTGCTGACATTTAAGCCTCTTTCCTTTTTTGTTCTGCCCACAGGAGACATGGAGAGCAGCTGATCTACATCTTCCCATAATAATCCCCTGAACGCAGCTGTGAGTGCTTAAAGATTTGCAGAGAGCTAAGCTGAGCATCGGAAATTGAGTTGATGATATGTTCCAATGCATGGAAACCCGGACCGTGGCACAGGCCGGGTTATTCATTGACACCTCTCCCTGCTCCTGGCCTCCTAAGGAAGCTGAGGGGTGGGGGCGAGGGGTGGGGGTTCCATCGCAGTGAACATACTGAAGGGATCCCTTCCCTGAAAACTGGAGTGGGCTTCCCAGGAGCACAATGCAAGCAGGGGCTTCGAAAGACTTAAGTCCAGGAACTGATTGTGTTGCGCCCAGTTAATTAGCACCTACTGTTTACTGCAGTGACTTCTTGCTGAGTTCATCCTTGGTCCTTGTGGCTAATCCAATAAGCACTTTCCAATCCTCTGCTTCCTGGCCTACCCTGTAATACATGTCTTCCTCTCCTGCTTTGGAAGGACGCCAGGGCTTGCAGAACTTGGGGTGTTGTTGGTGTTGGAGTCAGAGTGCCTGGACAGTCCCAGGCCTGTACTTAGTGGCTGTATCTTGCAGATCTTGTGGCAATAATTTATCTGGTCACTTTCTTCACCATTCTGCTCATCTTTGTCTCGAAGTTGAGAAGTAATCATTTTATATTTAGAGTTGCATTAAAAAGTTCAAATAAAATTGTTTTTGGTAAATCTCTTTGCCCAGAAGGGACACACAGCAAACATTAAAATTAACAGGGCAGGAGCAATAGAGGGAAGATGTTTACCTTGTGCACGGCCTATCTCCATTTGATCCCCAGCACCCCATATGGTCCTCTGAGCCCCACCAGAAGTGATCCCAGAGCTCAGAGATGGGGGTAAGCCCTGAGCACTGCCAGATGTGGCCCAGAAACAAAACCAAAAAAATTTTAATGAAACAAAACCCTCTCGTTATGCATTTTAAAAGTTCACTAGGGCCTGAGTGATAGTACAGCTGGTAGGGCATTTGCCTTACTTGCTGCCAACTGGGGTTTGATCTCTGGCACACCATATGGTTCCCTAAGCACCACCAAGAGCCAGGAGTAAGCCCAAGCACCCCTGAGTATGGCCTGAATTTTTTTTTTTTGTGGAGGGCACACCCAGCAGTGCTCAAGGGCTTTGCCTGGTGATGCCCTGGGGATCACGCGTGCCAAGACTTAAACTTGCAGGACCTCCTGCAAGCAAAGTTTGTGCTTCAGCCCACTGGGCTTTCTCTCCCCCAACACCATTGTATATTTTAGATTAACCTCTTTTCAGATTTATGAGTTCCAAATATCTGTTCCAGGGGCCAGAGCAAAGCACAGTGGGCAGAACATTTTCCTTGCATTCAGCCAACCCAAGCTAGATTGCTGGCACCCTATATGATCCCCTGAACCTACCAGGAGTGATCCCTGAGCACAGCTGTGTGTGACCCAAAAACAAACAAAAAAAAATCTGTTTTACTCAGTGGGTAGCATTTTCATTTTGATGATGGTTTCTTTCGCCCCTAATATCAGAAACTTTTTTGTTTGCCGTAGTTCTGTTTGTTTTTGCTTTTGTTTCCCTTGCTATAGGAGTTGATTCCCCAAAGATATATCTAAGTCTGGCGTGGAAGTTTGCCACTTATGTTTTCTTGGGTCTGACATTGAAATACTTAATCCATTTTGAGTTAGCTTTTGTGTTTGCTTTAAGATAATGCTCTCATTTCATTCTCTTACATGTGGCTGTTCAATATTCCCAACTGATTTATTGAAGAGATTTCATGTCTTCCTCTGTGTACCTGGTTCCTTTGTGATGAATAAGTAGACCGTATATGTGAGGATTTCTATTTGGGCTCTCCCATTCTATTCTACTGATCTTTATCTTTTCTTATGTTGTATTAATTATTATAGGTTGCGTTATTGTATTCAAAATGAGAATTTGTTTTGTTTCTTAGGATTGCTTTGTCTACTTGGAAACTTTTATGTTTTCATACTAATTTTAGAAATTTATGTTTTTTTTGTGGGGAGTCACACCCAGCGATGTTCAGGGGTTACTCCTGGCTCTTCGCTCAGGAATTACTCCTGTCTTGGCTCAGGAATTACTCCTGGCGGTGCTGAGGGGACCATATGGGATGCCAGGGATTGAACCCGGGTTGGCCGTGTGCAAGGCAAACACTCTACCCACTGTGCTATCACTACGGCCCCAGAAATTTATGTTTTATATCTGTGAAGAATGCAGTTGGGATTGTGATAGGAATTAAATGGAATCAACATATATTGCTATTTGAACAATATTAATCTTTTCAATTTATGGACATGGATTATATTTCTATTTCTTTGTGTGTGTTTTTTTGGGGGAGAGCAATGCTCAGGGGTTACTCCTGGCTCTGCACTCAGTAATGACTCCCAGTGGCACTCAAGGGACCATACGGGATGCTGGGGATTGAACATGGGTCAGCTGCATACAAGGCAAAAGCCCAACCCATTGTACTATCACTCCAGACACCATTTTGTGTCTTCTTTTTCCTTCAACAGCATCATAGTTTTAAATGTATAGTCCTTGAACCGAAGAGATAGTACAGTAGGTAAGGTACTTGCCTTGCATGTACCCACATCACATTTTATCCCAAACATCCCATATGGTCCCTCGAGTACTGCCAGGAGTGATCCCTGAGTGCAGAGCCAGGAGTAAGCCCTGAACATCACTTGGGGTGTGACCCCCAAAGTTTTTTTAAATTAATGTATAGGTCTTTCACTTTCTTGGTTAAATTTATTCCTAGGCATTTTCTTTTCCTTTCTTTTTCTTTTCTAGGCTGCATCTGATATTACTTGGGGCTACTCCCCTATTGTCTGAGAGTTGCTTCCATGGTGCTCAGGAGCCAGAAGGTGCTGGGGATTGAACTTGGGCTTCTTACATGCAATATAGTCACACTAGCTTTTAGGTTATCTCCCTGGCCCCTATTCCTAGGAACTTTATTCTATTTAATGTGAGCTGCTCCTTGTTCTCCCTGCGCCCAGCCGTTCATGAGGCACCCAGGAGGCATGGCGGATTCTAGCCCTGGCCCACCACCCCAGCAGAGCCTCACAACAAGCCAGATGACCCCCCACTCCATGGGGGCCGCCATTTCCACATTCAGACTTCCCTCTCGTCAGAACTCCACCCAGCAGCAGATGAGTCTATAACAGCCTGGCTCGCATGGCCGCTTGCTTCTGTGCGGTTCATCAATAAATGCTTTATTTCGAGGTGACTACAAGAGAATGCCTCCAGCACGGCAAGCCTGGCAAGCTGCTCGTGGTCGTATTTGATATGCCAAATACCAGTAACAATTATATTTGGTCATTCCCATGACCTGATGGAATGGTTTGAGGCTCTTTATGTTCCTGTAGCAAGCCGATGCCCTTGGCTCTACTAGCATGAGACAGGACATATGGAGATATTACTGGTGTCCGCTCTAGCAAATAGATGATGAACGGGAAGATAGTGATAGATAGTGATAGTGAATGTGATCTTAAATGAGATTGTTTCATTTTCTTTCTGTTACTTTGTTGCTTGTGTATAGAAATGTGATACAGGACCAGAGAACTCACAGGTTTAGTATAGTGTTTTACATGTGGGAGGGCTGGGTTCAATCCTCAGGATCCAGTGGACACCTGAACATCACCAGAAGTGACCTCCAAGTAACGCACCAGGAGTAACCCCTGAGCTCTACTAGGCATGGCTCTAAAACAAACTAAAATAAAAAAACCAACCACCTTATTTTTCTCTGTTGATTTTGTGGCCTAATACTTAAGTCTATTCATCCATTATTTCTAACAGTTTTTTATATAGTCCGTTCTTTAGGGTTTTCTATGGATATTTTACACAATCAGTGATAGCTTGACTTCTTCCTTGCTGACACAGATACCTTTTCTTTCCTTTTCTGGCCTGCCTGTCCTGATAGAATTTTTTTTGTACTCTGTTGAATGACAGTGGTGATAATGGGCATCCTTATCTTCACTGTCACTGTCTTACCGTTCATCATTGATTGGCTTGAGCGGGCACCAGTAACATCTCCATATGTCCTGTCTCATGCTAGTAGAGCCCAAGGGCACCTTCTTGCTCCAGGAACATAAAGAGCCTCAAACCATTCCATCAGGTCATGGGATTGAGGTATAAAATTGTTACTGGTATCTGGCTTGCTGCTTGTCATAGCTACTAGTAGGGTCCAGTGTTCAATTCTCCACAACCTGACCACTGTTGCTTTTAAACATTTTTTTAATTTTATTATAACACCATGACTCAAATACACGGGGTAGAGCTGCCTCTGGCTCTCCCTGTGCCAGCTGATCATGAGGCGCCCAGGAGGGGGTAGGTTCTAGCCCTGGCCCGCCATCCCAGCAGAGCCTCGCAAGAAGTCAGAGAATCCCCCCACACCATGAGGGCCGCCATTTTCAACATCCAGACTCCACAGCTCGTCAGAGCTCCCCCAGCAGAAAAGCCATTATTTCCCCTATCTTCACTGTATCACTGTCTTCCCGTTTATCTTCGATTTGCTCGAGCGGGCACCAGTAACATCTCCATATGACCTGTCTCATGCAAGTAGAGCCCAAGGGAACCTGCTTGCTCCAGGAACAATAAAGAGCCTCAAACCATTCCATCAGGTCATGGGAATGAGGTCTATAATTGTTACTGGTATCTGGCATATCAAATATGACATGGGTAGCTTGCCAGGCTCTGCCATGTGGGTAGCATACTCTTGTAGTCATCTCAAAATCCAGCATTTATTGATGAAACGCACAGCCACAAGCGGTCGCAGCGAGCAGGGCTGTGATAGGCTGCTCTGCTGGGTGGAGTTCTGATGAGGAGGAAGTCCGATGTGGAAAATGGAGGTCTTCATGGAGTGGGGAGTCGTCTGGCTTGTTGTGAGGCTCTGCTGGGGTGGTTGGCCAGGGCTAGAACCAGCCATCCCTCCCGAGCACCTCATGAGTGGCTGGGCACAGTGAGAGTCAGTAGCAGCTCTGCCTCATGTCTGTCTCTTATTTCCCCATTCATCAATAAATGCATGAGATGAGAGGCTACTACAAGAGTATCCCACCTGCATGGCAGAGCCTGGCAAGCTACCCATGTCGTACTTGATATGCCAAAAACCAGTAACAATTATATAACTCTTTCCCATGACCTGAAGGAATAGTTTGAGGCTTTTCATGTTCCTGGAGCGAGCAGATGCCCTTGGGCTACACTAGCATGTGACAGGACGTATAGAGCTGTTACTGGTGCCTGCTTGAGCTAATCGAAGAACAACAGGAAGACAAGTGATACAAGTGATACTGGTATTTGGCATATCAAATACGACATGGGTAGCTTGACAGGCTCTGCCGTGAGGTAGCATACTATTTATTGTAGTCATCTCTAAATCCAGCATTTGTTGATGAACCCCTGGGGCCTTGCGGGCCACACAAGTCAGCAAAAATAACTTGCACTTTAAGCAATGCCAGGAAAAGCCCCAAAACAAAATTAAGGAACGAAAAAGAATTCAGGAGGATAATTCTGTCTAATGTCAAAGTTTTGTGGGTGATTACCCACAAAACCAGGCCAGAAAAGTAAAGAAAAGGAAAGAAAAGTTTTCTGTATTAGCAAGATTGTGTTAGCAAACACAATCATTAAAGTCAAATGGTTATTTAGGTATAGGTAAGATTTGTTTGATTATCTGTTTGAGGCCACACCCAGCAATCTCAGGGTCACTCCTGACAGTGCTAGGACTCAAACCAGGATTGCAGCCACCAGAGCCAGGCAAGCCGCTTTGTACTCTCCGGCCTGATGTAGGTGAAGACTCAGTTTACAAATCAACTTCACAGTAGTTGGGTTTCATGTATGTTCTGGAAATATTCTCCAAAAATACTTGGATATGGGGCTGAAGAAATAGTATAGATGGTAGGCTGCTTGCCTTGCACACAGCCAACCTGGGTTCAATCCCCAGCATCCTAGTTGGTCTCCCAAGCCTGCAAAGAGTGATCCCTGACTCAGTCTGGACTAAGTCCTGAGTACTACCAAGTATGGCCTAAAAAGAAAGAAAAAAACTTGGTTACTTTAAAATCTTTAAAGTTTTATTTTATTCGGGGGCCATACCCAGCTGTTTCCAAGGCTTACTCCTGGCTCTGCACTCACAGATCACTCCTGGTGAAACTTGGTAGACCGTATGGGGTTAAGGGACCCAGGGGAAAGATTTCCCTTTTCCACAGTTCAGTGTATTGACGGTGGGTTTGTCACCTCTGGCCTCAACTTACTAAATAAACTATTGAGGTACTTCCCTACTGTGCCCATTTTATTGAGAGTTTTCAAACTTTTCTCCATTGACTTCTGGATTAATGGTTCTTTTCCTCTTCCCTATTGAACCACTTTTCCAATACTCTTCTCTCACTCATCCATGGAACACTGGCAGTTCCCCAGATTCTGCCCTTAATCTCCCATGCGACTCATTTCATGTAACCTTTTGCATGATTCATGTCCTGGGTCTCCATGACCATACATTCACGACTGCCTTCTAGACCTTTAAAAATGACCTTTACACTGTAGATGTCTATCTGCAAAATCCAAATTTCCTGCCATCTGAAAGGTCTAAGCTGTGACTGAGTAGAAACTGGTGCAAGACCAGCCATCAAAGCATCTACTGTTAAAAAAAAAAATCCCTAAATTGAGCAAAACATCTGCGTTAACTGTTCCAAGCAGCTCAAACTCTTCTGTGGTCCCTCAGAGAACAGAAAGTTAGGAGGCGAGTCCCAGAATCATTCTGACTTTCTCTGGGGGCAATGTCCCAAAGAAAAGCAGTGAGCGGAGGATGGAGCCTTGGTTCAGCTGAGCAGGAGCAGAAAGAGCCTGTCTGGGGCTGAGCAGCTGGGAAATGCAAAGGGTGCAGGAGAGGAGAAGGCTTAGCAGAAAGGGTTCCAACACCCTGTGGGTGCTGGGCTCAGAGCCGAGGTGCACATGTGTAAGGTGAGACATTTCAGGGATTACCAGATACCAGCTTTTGTGGAGTGAAAGCTGAGCAGGGATATTAGAGTTCAAGCAGTGATTTGGGTGATGTTGGGGGTGGGGAGTAGTCACTGGAATTTTGGCTCAGGGAAAGAGGAAAGCCACATTAACACTTTGTTAATAATGCCTCAGGCATCCTGATGGGAGATCCAAAAGAGATCCTAGTTTAAAAATAGAAGCATGGGACCAGGGAGATAGTACAAAGGTTAATTAAGGTACTTGACTCGCAGGCATGACCCTATCCGGACAACACCCACAAGCCCTCGCCAGGAGTGATCCCTGAGCACAGAGCCAGGAGTAAGCGTTCAGCACTACAACTGGGTGTGGCCCACCCTCCCCACTCCTTTTCTCCTCCAAAAACATTAAAATAAGGGACCATGTTCTCCAGGAAAAATAAAAAAAATTCAAAAAAAATTGTTTGCCTCCTGGCTAATGAAATCAGTAGCACCTGAAAATTTGTTAGACGTAATTTTTGGGAATGTGAAAATTAAGGCTCTAACTCTGATCCATGAGATCAGAAACCTGAGGGAAGAATTCTAGAAATCTGTGCTGTCACTAGCTCTTCAGATGGGTTCTGATGTGCACGGAGATGTAGGAGCCACTGCCCCAGAGGATTACATGAAACCTGCCCCAACAAAACCTAAAACTAAGCCTTGACAAGATTCATAGGGAGAAGAGTTGAACGGCCAAACACACAAAATGAGAGGGGCTCTGGGAAGCTGTGTTGGACTTTCCAAACAAAGCAGAGAAATAAGCTCACACAAGTACAAAGTGGCCAGACAACGTTTAGCTACCTGCAAGAAAAAAATCATAATTCTTCAGAGGAATGTCAGAATTCACAGAGGAAAGTAACAGAGCCCAGAATCTGAAAATTTTATCGTGTTTCATCTACAGCCTCTAGCATTAGAGAAGAATAATTACTAAACCAAAAAAAATAACAAGAAAGAGAACAAAAATAGACGTTGACCCTATGGCTACTCAGACATTGAGTTTAGTAGACAAAGATATTAGGTAGCTGTTATAAAGATATTCAGGCAAGGCTGGAGATATAGTACTTGTTTTTCATCCCACCAACCCAAGTTGGGACTCCCCCACACCATACACGGTCTTTCTAAGCACAGAGCTGGTAATAATCCTGAGCACTGTCAGGTGCGTCCCCCAAATAAGAAACAAAATCCCTAGTTATTTGGGGATAAAGAGATAGGACAAAGGTTAAGGAGTTTGCCTTGTATGAGGCCAGCCTCAGTTCAATTCCCAGTACCACATACGGGTCCCCAAGCCCTGCTCAAATGATTATTGAGCAGAGCCAGGAGTAAACCCTTAGCATCACAGGGTAAGCCCCACCCCCCACCAAATATATTCATAGTTTTTAAGGAACTAAGTCGGGTACTCAATACAAAATAATAAAGAATAGGTTTTAAAAAACTCAGCAGAAGAATGGGAGCTATAATGAGAAAGGCAAATGAAAATTCTATAAATGCAAAACAACACAATTCACTGGAGACTTAATTAATGGACAACCGCCAGAAGCGTCGGAAACTGAAGATAAATCAACAGAAATGTTTTATTTGAATAAGAAAAAGATGAAAGAAATATGAACAGATGCGCAAAACTGAGTGACAGTATCACACAGTACCTTGTGTCCCCCAGAGAAGTCAAGGATGGAACAGAAGCGATAACTGGAGAAAATGGCAAATATTGGAAATCACCCTATGTATCTGTTTCTTGTCTATCCTTATATGACATCTAGAGATATATTTTATTCTGCTTTGGAAAGGCCACTAAACCAGTCCTACCTGTTCACCAGGCCTGACCTTCCCTGCTGCATCAGGTCAGAGCTCTTGCTAGCGCTAGACTGAAGCGGCCTTCAGGACGCAGATGGTCTAGGTTTGACTTTTGGCTTCACTACTCATTAGATGTAACTTTGGGGCAGATGCTTAGATATTTCTGAGGCTGAGTTTTCTAAAATGGGAGAAATTTTTTAAAAAGCCAAATGGTGGTAATTTTGCAGATTTCACAGAAATATTGAGCATCTCCTTTGCCAGTCCCAGTTAGACTGGGCTGTGCTATAGTTACAAACATCTTTTTTGAACCCCATTGTCATGGCGACAACGTACCCCACATGCTTGCTCACACACAGTGAGGCCTCTTCTCACTCTGGAGCCCAGGCTAGAGGCAGCCACAGGCCCAAGACATTGCCAATGGGCAGAGTATAGTTTTTTCATGCAGGAGACCCAGGTTCTAACCTCAACACTACCTAGTGCCCTGTGCACTCCAGGAGCGACCCCTGACAACAGAGCTGGGACTGAGTGCTACCAGGTATGGCTCAGAAACCAAAAATATAAAGAGAAGATTTGGCAGCGAATGAAAGGCGGCCATTCTCTTGAATATTGCCATGTGTCAGAGCAAAGGTAATTACAGAGTAATTTGTCAGACAAATTACATTCTAGTTCTTCTTTTTCTTGTTTTTGTTTTTTAGGTCACACCTGGTGATGCTCAGGGGTTACTCCTGGCTCTTCACTCAGGAATTACTCCTGGAGGTGCTTGGAGGACCATATGGGATGCCGGGGTGAACCCTGGTTGTTCGCATTCAAGGCAAACACCCTACCCGCTGTGCTATTGCTCTGGCCTTTTATTTTTCTTTTGGGTCACACCTGGTGATACTCAGGGGTTACTCCTGGCTCTGCACTCAGGAATGACTCTTGGGAGTGCTTGGGGGATCATATGGAATGCCAGGGATCGAACCTAGGTCAGCCACGTGCCAGGGGAAAGCGCCCTACCCGCTGTGCTATCCAGCCCTAGTTCTTCATTCTTTTGTTTTTCTTGGGGTGAGGGTAAGGGGTCACCCAGCAGTGCTTAGGGTTTACTCCTAACTCTGTGCTCAGAAATCACTCCTGGGGGCGGAGCGATAGCCCAGCAGGTAGGGTGTTTGCCTTGCACACAACCGGCCCATGTCAGCCTGGGTTCTATCCCTAGCATCCCATATGGTCCCCCTTGCACTGCCAGGAGTAATTCCTGAGTGCAGAGCCAGGAGAACACCTGAGCATTGCCGGGTGTGACCCAAAAAAAAAAAAAAAAGGAAAGAAAAGAAAAAAAAGAAAGAAAAAAAAAATAAATCTCTCCTGGTGGGGCTTGGGGTACCATATGAGGATATATCCAGGAGATAGATCCCTGTTTAGTCCTGTGCAAGGCAAGCAAACTACCCACTGAACTATCACCCCATCTCTAAGTTCTTGATTCTTTTTTTTTTCTTTTTATTTATTTATTTGTTTTTTAACATTTTATTTTACCACCGTGAGATCTACAATTACAACGTTGTTCACGCTTGGGGGTTTCGGTCACACAGTGTTCCAGCACCCCGCCCTCCACCAGTGCCCCTCAACCACCACCCATGTCCCCAATTCCCTCCCCCCCCTCCCGTCCTGCCTAAATGGCAGGTTAAGTTCTTGATTCTTAAGCTAGCTTGGATCTCTAAGGTTGAGGGCGCCCAATAGAACATTTCCCAATAGAGTACTCTGAAAGTTTCGAACTGTATTTTCAAAGATTGACAAAGATCAGGTGGGGTAGAAGTTGGGGGAGGGGAAGGGCACGCCATCATTAATAAAGGATTTTGAAACAGTGTAAATTGACTTGCTTACACCAGCATGCAGTCACTACAGGAGCCCAGAGAGATTCAGAGAAGCTGTTCCCATTGGGAACCGTGCAGGTGACATCTTCAGCCAAAAAAAAAAAAAAATCAAGCAAAGCAACAGATAAGTCTAGCTCCCAGTTAAGGAAAACATGACTGAGGTATTCAAACTTGGAGAGGGGCTCAGAGGAATAATTCAGTGGCTCAGAACACCTACCTCCCTCCGGCCAAAGAAAGAGGGCATCGGGTGCAGTAGCTGCCTGACGTGGATGGGCCCGGGTTTGAGCCCGACTCTGTATGGTCTCTGAAGCAGCTCTGTAGCCCAACTGACAGTAAGCCAGATATCTCAAATGTAAACTGCAGAGGAGAAGGAGAAATGATGGAGAAGTATAATGGTCACAGAAGTATGTGCTGTTTTTCTCTTATGAAGTAACTCACTGGGTGCATACAAGGAAGTGGCCCAGGAATGCAGTTTCTGAGGTCAGTTCTTAGCTGGGGTATGAAACAGGCTGAATATATGCATTGTTTATTGTAACAATGAAATGTACTTTGGAGGCCAGGTCAGATCCCATGACAGGTCCTATTGATGCCGACTGCCTGTCTGGCAGTTGGGATCTCCCTTTGCCTAATCAAATGGAAATGAGTGGACGGAAGTAGGAATGCTACTAAGCCCTGCGTAGTTCTGTGTTGGTATTAACCAGAGTTTCAGAGACTGACGTTTGTCCTTTGCCAGCATTGGTCACTTTCTAGATGCTTGTTCTAGGGAACTTACCATGTAAGTCAAGCTCCTACTTCCTATGCAAACAGAAGAGGAGACGTCAAGTATTAGGCAACCATTTCTCCAGCTGAATGTCCTGGCATTTTCAACTTAAATCCTAAATAACCAAATGAATTGAATAAATAACCTACCTTCTCTTCTTTTTATACAGTTTTAAAATGCTCATCTTCATCCTGAGGAATATTACTAGAAAACAGCAATATTTTCCACTAGCAATGATTTCTCCTGCTATTTGACAGAACACCTGAAACCCCAAGTCAGGAGGGAGCCTGGGACTCAGGAGCCCTCTGTGATTGAGGACTCAACCTAGTTAACTTTTTTGTTTGTTTTTGCAAGACCTGAGATAAAGAAAATCCATCTTTAAAATACGCTTGAAAAGCATCATGTCCTCAGTGCATGCCAATGGAAGGAGTCAGCAAATTAGTGCAGGTAAGGATTAGCAGCTCTCCAGGCTGGTTTCTATGGTAGGTTAGTCCTACTCCTGAACTCAGAGGCATTTTGCTTCTCTGACTCATGCGGGTCAAGGAGAGGGCAGTGTATGGGAGTATGAGAATGGTGGCCTGTGGCTGCTACTACCATATCCTGAAAAGTTGATTTCATATACCTTTAACGATCATGTAGCATTTATCTTACAGTTTCAAATAATCTTCGGTCAGGAAATAACCTCAAGGACTGGAGGTTCAATCCCGACATGGTATGATTCCTGCGGGGCCTCTTGGACCTGAAGCTGGGGAGTAGTTCCTGAGCACTGCAGAGGAGTCCCAAATGCCAACCTAAATTAAAAAATTCAAATCATCTTAAATCCAGAGGTGAGATTTTTATAGCAATTAAATTTTGTGAAATGCAAACTATTACATGAAGATTGTGTAATGGTTGGTTACTAAGTACGTGAGGATCATTGGGGTCCTTCATTGAGATATTTGGCAAAGAGCATAGAGTAGGCTTTTAAATTCAATGGCCCATGACTCAGACAAACTACAGTCTCTAAAACTGAGGTATGGGGCCGGAGTGATAGCACAGTGGGTAGGGTGTTTGCCTTACACGCAGCTGAACTGGGTTCAATCCCGGCATCCCATATGGTCCCCTAAGCACTGCCAGGAGTAATTCTTGGTTGAAGATCCAGGAGTAACCCTGAGCATTACCGGATGTGACCCAAAAAGAAAAAAAAAAGGACTGGAGGCGATAACACAGCAGGTAGGGTATTTGCCTTGCATGCGGCCGATCTGGGTTTGATTGCCTGCATCCTATGTGGTCCTCAAGCACCGCCAGGAGTAATTCCTGAGCGAAGAGCCAGGAGTAACCCCTGTGACCCAAAAAGCAAAGATAGATAGATGAATAGAGATAGATAGATAGATGGATGGATGGATGGATGGATGGATGGATGGATGGATGGATGGATGGATGGATGGATGGATGGATGGATGGATGGATGGATGGATGGATGGATGGATGGATGGATGGATGGATGGATGGATGGATGGATGGATGGATGGATGGATGGATGGATGGATGGATGGATGGATAGATGGATGGATAGATAGATAAGACTGAGGTATGGGGGCTGGAGCGAAAGTCCAGCGGGGAGGGTGATTGTCTTGCACGTGGGTGACTTGGGTTCAATCCCCAGCATCCCATATGGTCCCCCAAGCACAGCCAGGAGTAATTCCTGAGTGCAGAGCCAGAAGTAACCCCTGAGCATCACCGGGAAAGACCCAAAAAACCAAATAGTAATAATAATAAAAGAAAAGGAAATAAAATTGAGATATTTCTAAGAGGAGTTGCCTCAGTGTTTCACCCTATAAAGATTTCTGCTTTCCCAATGGACCCACTTTTGTGAATAGCAATCATCCCAAGGTCCTTTTCTATGGGGAAGGGCAAGCCCATTTAGTCCTAGCACCATACATATTCTTGAAGAGGGATCAGAGGAAGCTCTGAGGGGCAATGAGGAACATAGAGCCACTCCCAAGAAGTTCTCAACGGAGGCACAGACCCTCTTCCATACAGAGCCCACAGGGATGGTCATGTTGATTATCACTATTGACCATGATCTAAAACCTCTGCTCATTCTCTGGACAGTGGAGTCTGATCATGACTGGAAAGTTGCTCAAGTCTGTCTGCAAATCAACCAAACTCCTCTCAGGCATGCCGCTGGGTTGCTCAGATTACCAGGCTCAGGGCACAACACTAGTGGCTCCTGACTTCCATGTACATGTACACCCCTCAGTTTTTAGGGTTCACTACCAAGACCTCATAAAGAGGCACATTACATTGTCAGATACTTCTAGAATAGCAATTTCCAATCTTCTTTATTGGAATTTCAATATCAACATCAACACAATAAGCCCCTATTTGGGTTTTCAATGTTTGAGTAAGAAAACTATATTGGCAAAGAAGTTGCTTTCATGCTGAGGAGATAACCCAGAGGCCTAGTGTGCTTGCTTAGCATGGGGCTGAGTTCAATTCCTGGAACTCTATGGTCCCCTGATCACAGATGGGAGTTATCTCCAAGTACCAAGCCAGGAGTAGCCTCTGAATTCTGTGGCGTGTGGACTTGACATCCCATTGTTCATCGATTTGCTTGAGTGGGCGCCAGTAACATTTCCATTTGACCCTATCACGTGCCAGTGTAGCCCAATGGCATCTGGTTGCTTCAGGAAGAGACTCAAACTGTTTGTTCAGGGTCTTGACGAAGAATGTGGACTCCTAAAAAAAAGTTTCTATTAATCAACATGACCATTAATGCACAAACTATTGTCAATATTCCATATACTTGTTTTGAGGCCACACCTTATGGTGCTCAGGGATCACTCTTGGCTCTGTGCTCAGGGGACCATATGTGGTGCCAGGATTGATTCAGGGTCTGCTGCATACAAGGCAAACACTTTAGCCCCTATACCTTGTACTATTTCTCCAGCCCTCATTTATAAGTACTTTTCATTTTTGGTCTTGGGGCCACACGTGGAAATGCTCAGGGTTTACTCCTGGCTCTGCCCTTATGGATCACTCTTGGTGGGCTTGGGAGACATGTAGGGTGCTAGGGATTGAACCTGGGTTGGCCGTATGCAAAGTAAACTCCTAGCCACTGTACTATTGCTCCAGCTCCTACATATATTTTAAAAATAATAGTTACATACAAGCATATTCTATCTTCAGGCAAAGCTTAAGGATTTGTGGGCCAGAGGCTGGAGGCGATAGTACTTACTTGCATGCAGCCAGCCCAGATTCGATACCCAGCACCCCACTCCACATGATCCTTCAAGCATCGCCACAAATGATCTCTGAGCACAGAGCCAGGAACAAGCCCTGAGCTTATTCCAGGTGTGGCTCTTCCAAAACAAACAAAATCTGTAACTTACTTTTTTTTTCTTTTCGGTGAGTTTGACTTTTTTGGGTCACATTTGACAATACTTAGGGATACTCCTGGCTCTACACTCAGAAATTATTCCTGGCAGTGCTCAGAGCACAAATAGGATGACTGAAATCAAACCCAGTCAGCCATGTGTAAGGCAAACACCCTACTCCCTGCCCGCTGTACTATAGCTCCAATTCCACTTAGTTCTCTTTTATTTGCAAATACTAGGAACCAAGTGTACTAAGTAGATGACAGGACTCCAGGGAAGCAGTACTCACTAGGGGCAGAGGTCAGGACAGTAGCTGCAGTAGTCAGGGCTTAGACATGGCCAAGACTCTTGGACACCCCAGACTGTAAGGGCAAACTGACTGTGACAAGGGTCATCTCATTGTGGCCAGGGTGGAGTCTGCTGCTCTGGCTGGCTAGGTGCGTCTTCCGCCCCACGGCACCCCACATAGCCCTCTGATCAGAATGGATGAGAACATGCTCATGGAATGAGTGCAACCCCTGACAAGCATGCATACCAGCTCCACAACTAAAGTGTGTAGCCACTGGCAAGCACCACAACCAAGGGTGTGCCAGCTCAGATCATCCCTGATGAAGGGAAGGAGAGGGGAAGGGGGGGGAGGAGTAAATAAAGTAGGGAGGGATGTCACAAGTTTGGTAGCTCAGGGTTGACACTTGGAGCCTTGCATCAGGAACTTCGCACTGCCCAGGCACACCCACTGGCTGATTGAAATCTTGCTTCTTAGTTGCTCCAAGCCTGGGCTCCAGGAAGTCCTGCTTGAGACAGAAAGGTTACTGTATAAAAGGCCCATACGTCTATGGTTCATCTGTCTAGAGCATGTTTAAAGTCAGATGGAGACACTCTACTCAGTCATCGTGATTTGGGTGTCCACATCTGGTCACACAGATACAACGTGTAGGTGTGGCTTTAACCAAATTCTTCCGCCAGGGTCATGAAATCAGTCCTCTTGGGTCAGATGCCATTATCACCCAGGATAAGGAAGTACAGCAGGTAAGGCACTACCTTGAGTGTGCTCAACCTGGGTTTAATCTCCCGTACCCCATAGGGCCCCTATATGCCAGACAGAAGTGATTCCTGATAGCAGAGCCAGGAGTAAGCCTGAGCTCAGCCAGGTGTGGCCAACTCCTCACAAAAGGAAAGAGTAGTTTTATGTTCTTAATGATGATAGGAAGTGAAACAAAATCTTATTCAGAAAACCAAGGAAACTAATTTTTTAAAAAATATTCATACTTACGGGGGCGGGTGATAGCCCAGCGGGTAGGGGCGTTTGCTTTTGCATGCGGCCGGCCCATGCCGGCCCGGGTTCAATCCCGGCATCCCATATGGTCCCCGAGCACCGCCAGGAGTAATTCCTGAGTGCAGAGCCAGGAGAAACCCCTGAGCACTGCCGGGTGTGACCCAAAAAAGCAAAAAAAAAAAAATTCATACTTAGGAAAAAGTAACTTAGATTTAGTAGGGTTTTTATTGTTGTTATTGTTGCTATTTTTCTTTTTGGGTCACACCCAGCAATGTTTAGGGATCGCACCTGGCTCTTTGCTCAGGAATTACTCCTGGCGGTATTCGGGGACCATATGGGGGTGCCGGATCGAGCCCGGCCACATGCAAGGCAAACGCCCTACTCTCTGTGCTATCACTGCAACCCCAAGACTTAGGAGATTTGGAGGTTCTCAAACCTCCAAACAACCTGTATTAAGAGTCAAAACAAATATCTCAACTCCTATTTTCAAAAAAGTGCTTCACAGATAAGGCTCAGGTACAGAAAGATCTAGAGTACAGATCTATATAATTTCTCGAGATTTTCAGATCTCAAATTCAATCATTATCACTTTTAAGTTGTTTATTTATTTTGGGAGGTTTGGGAGTCACAACCTGTGGTGTTTAGGAACTATTCCTCTGATCCTGGTAGTGCCCAGGAGATCATATGTGGTGTCAGGAATTAAACCCATGTTGGCTGTATGTAAGACAAGAGCCTTAATCCCTATGCTATCTCTCCAGCATCCAAACAGTTTGTTTTGTTTGGGGGGCCACATCCAGTGATGCTCAGAAGTTACTCCTGGCTCTGCACTTGGGAATCGCGAGTGGTGGGACCATAAGGAATGCTCAGAATCAAACCGTGGTTAGCAGCCTTGCATGCAAGGCAAGTGCCCTACCCACTGTCCTGTCGTTCTGGCCCCCTCACTAGTTTTATAAAAAGTAAATTTTCTATAGGATTTCAAGTTCTGTCTCTTCTATATGCGAAATAAATAGAATTATTAATATCCTGGTAGATAAATTCACTTTAGTAGTATAAGAGTACTATAAATTATCACTTAAATAATACCATAAAGCTATAATAATGCCAGGAATTAGTCATTATAAGAAGTTTTCCAGGGCTGGAGCGATAGCCCAGCGGGTAGGGTGTTTGCCTTGCACGCGGCCGGCCCGTGCCAGCTTGGGTTCGATCCCGGCATTCCATATGGTCCCCTGAGCACCGCCAGGAGTGATTCCTGAGTGCAGAGCCAGGAGTAACCCCTGAGCATCGCCGGGTGTGACCCAAAAAGAAAAAAAAGTTTCCGAGGTTTGGGCCAGAGAGATGTACATAGTGGATAAAATGCTTGCCTTGCACTCAGTAGATAGGGTTCAAGCCCAGGCATGATATATGTTACCCTGAGTCCAACTATGAATGATCCCTGAGCACAGAGTAAGTCCTGAACCTGGCAAGTGTGGCCCCCAAACAAAAAGAAGCAAAAGCAGCAGGAGGAGGAGGAGGAGAAGGAAGAGGAGGAGGAGGAGAGGGAAGAAGATCTGAGCAGCTGGCATTCTGTGGTAGCTCTTGAGAACCCCCTTGGAATAAAGGACCCAAAGTTCATGTTCACTAATAGCAGGCCCCTCCCCAAGCCCCAACCCCCTCCCCAAATCCAAACTAGGACCATAGAGGATCTATGGCGAGTAGCCAGAGTAGAAGGTAGGTTCTTTGCCTGTGGACCTTGGTTTGGTCCCTGGGCACACATAGCACAGAACTGGGAGGGGGCCCTGAGTTTTGCCAGGTGTAGTCCCTAACCCCTGCCCACCCCCAAAGTCCGTACTTCTGATTAAAACAGAAATCACTTAGGTGTGAAATGATGTTTTAACATCCCAAATACACAGAAAGAGTGATCCCTGAGTGCAGAGCCAGGGTAAACTCTGAGCACTTCCTGGCGTGATGCCTCATAAAAGAGAGAGTGGGGGCTGGGGAGATCGCTGAAAGGGCTTGAGTACATGCTTTGCATGCGGGAGGAGGGGTTCAGTCCCTGAAACCACATGTTCATGTACCAACAGGAGGAGCCCCTGAGAAGCCCAGGTGTGCTCCCTGCCAACGGTAAAGAAGACCTAAGCTCTTGGGGGGGCTCGGGGGGGAAGCCAGCCCCAGGGACTTCATTTCCTCGGGGGAACCGTTGCCAGCATCCAGATGTTGACTTGTGTGTCATTCAAGTGTTGTGTAGTAAGTGTGGGTCCAAGGCAGAAAACCAATAGGGCCCCAGTATCCCAGGGCATTGAGAGGAAGCCGAGCCGAGAACTTGAGTCAGTTGCTTGAAACTGAGAGTGTGGGGCGTGGCAGGGTTCCGAGGCTTTCAGAGGGGGTCCCCTTTCTGCTCCAGGCTGCCTGCTAGTGAGAGCACCTGCCCCCGCAGCTGCTGAGAAACGTGGGAACCAATCAGGCGCCTGGGGTGAAACAGGAATACAGCTCCGGGGAGGGAAAGGATGACTCAGACGCGCACTTATTTTTAGAAACCAGCTTGAAACTCAGGGGCTGAGCAGGAACCTGGGTTTCTGCAGCCAGCTTCATCCCAGCTGGCAGGCCTCCCCACTCGCTGCTCTGAGAAGCCCCAAGGCTTGGTTCCCCCACTTTTTCTTAGCTTACTCATCACAGATTGCCACAGGAGGCTGAGAGGATGCAGGCACTCTCCTTTGAGCTGCAGGTAGGGGAGAAATTGCCCATCCTGCGTGGTGTTAACATAGGGAGTGGTCACTGAGGCCCCCTTCTCCCACACACATACATTCACGCATGCGTGGTCAATGAAGGCTCACACACAGCGGTCACTGAGGCACACACATGGTTACTGAGGCTTCACTCACATGTGCAGTTGCTGAGGCACACACACATAGACACAAGGTCACTGAGGCACACACATGTGGTCACAGGTCTTACACACATGTACATGCATGGTCACTGAGGCTTCCCTCACATACAAATATATATGCACACAGTCCCTGAGGCTTCACATATACACAAAGATGCCTCATGCACAATCACTGAGGTTTCACACACATATACACACACACACAAGAGTCACTGAGGCACACATAAACACTTGGTCACTGAGGTCTCACACACGGTCACTAAGGCTTCATTCAGACACATATGGTTACTGAAGCACATATACATGTGGTCACTGAAGCACAGACACATGCGTAGCCATGAGGCCTTCACACATGGTCACTGAGGCTTTACTCACACACACATACACATGTGGTCACTGAGGCCTCACACACAGTCACTCAGGTTTCAGCCACACATACACGGTCACTGAGATACACACATACGTGGTTATTGAGGCCTCACACACAGTCACTGTGGCCTCGCTCACTCACACACATGGTCACTAAGGTGCATATACATGTAGTCACTGCGGCCTCACCCACACAGTCAGTGTGGCTACACACATACACACACACAGGCACCCCCAAACTTGGCTGGGTCACTATGTCAATATTAGCTCTATAAAGACATGTCTTTCTAGGGGAGGAACTTGGTAGAGCTGTGCCGTCAAGGTCTGGCCCAGGGCACATTGGTGTTGGGAAATGTGCACTGGTGGAGGGATGGGTACTGGAACACTGTGTGACTGAGACCCAAACATGAACAGCTTTGTAATGGCACGGTGAGTCAATAAAATAAAATGTAAAAAAAAAGATATGTTCCAGGGTCCCTTGGTTCCCTTCCTGCCTTCCTTTCTCCACCTTACTCCTCAGTCAACCGCACAGACCCAAGCCTGGACGTTGCTCTGAGCTGGCCAGCTCTGAGCCACTGGCGCCTGCTGTCCTGCACACCCGCCCTCAAGTTCTGGAACAGCCTTAACTCTCTCTGATCAGTAAGCCAGGTTGTGTTTCTTGCCTGTCATGGCTTCCTTACCCCTGCTTTATTTCTCTCCCTAGCACATTTGAACCACTTGGCTGACCTTTCATAGAAAACTCTGCTTGGGGGGTGGAGAGAGAGTATAGGGTTGAGTAAGGTGCACTCAAAAGGAGAGTGTCTGCAAAGGAGAGTGTCTGAAGTCAGTGCAGCCTACCTGGGTTCCAGTGTTGGAATCCTACATAGTCCCCCGAGGACTACCAGTAGTCCTGAGTGCAGAGTTCACTGATCACTGAGTGCAGAGCCAGGATTAAGCCCCCGCCCCACCAGTACAATTCCTCACATCTTGCTCTCAAAAGAGACATGAGGTTCATCTTTTCTTTTTCAGTAATCAACTAATCTCAAATAAATCATTTCCTTTTCTTGCTTCCAAGAGTCTTTTCAGTGGGGATAAGTTTGAGGGGGTCTTACTTGAGAACGCTAAAGCAACAGTGGGGTGGTTTCTATTTCAATTTAGTTTGTGGTAAAGCAGGAAATCAGCTTTAGTCTGGTCTTTTGAAGTAGATGTTTAGGCAACTCTTTAACCTCTTTAGGTTGCCAGAAAATCAAAATTTTCAGTTAATGTCAAGTGTCTGTTGCCAGCAGGGGCAGACGTGCAGAACAGTGGACAAACCTGTCAACCGAAGTTCTGGTACCTGCAAGTCTGTGATGCAGGTGAGGCCTCAGTCTCTGAAGCTAGTTCTGAAAATATTTCTTAGAACTAGACCTGTGGTCTAGGCTGGAGATGTCACCATACACCCTGTAGGAAAGCTTGTGTGCTGATCTTCTAGTGGGATAAAACAGGACCTACAAGTAAATAGAAAATGAACCAGTGGGGCCAGAGTGATAGCACAGTGGAGAGGGTGTTTGGCTTGTACCTGGCCGACTTGGGTTTGATCCCCCAGCATCCTGTATGGTCACCAGAGCACTCTCAGGAGTAATTCCTGAGTTCAGAGTCAGGAATAATACCTGAGCATTGCTGGGTGTGACCCAAAAAGACCCCCAAAAAATAGAAAGAAAGAAAAAAGAAAGAAAATGAACCAGGGCTGGAGAGAGCGTGAAACAGTGAAATAGGTTGGCATGTGCTTTACATATACGTAAGTTGAAGAGTCAATCCCTGCCACCACATGTTTCTTTGAACCTTGCCCAAAAATAGCTCCTTACTCAGAGACTGTGTCCCTGAGGTGTGGGCTAATAACCGAAAAACAAACAAACAAACAAGCAAACAAACAAAAACCACAAAGCCCCAAGACTAAAGACAAATGCTAGGAAAGAAGCAGAGAATCATTGCAATAGAAAATAGTAGGGGCCGGAGCAATAGCACAGCGGGTAAGGCGGGTAGGCCTTGCAAGCGGCGGACCTGGTTTTGATTCCCGGCATCCCATATGGTCCCCGAGCATCGCCGGGAGTAAATCCTGAGTGTAGAGCCAGGAGTAACCCCTGACCATTGTAGGGTGTGACCCAAAAAGCAAAAAAAAAAAAAAAAGAAAGAAAAAAAAAAAGCAAAAAGAAAATAGTAGCAGGAGGAGCTGGAGCTACAGCACAGAGGGTAGGGCATTTGCCTTCCATGCACCCAATCCAGGTTCGATTCCCTGGCATCCCATATGGTTCCTAGGCATAATTCCTGAGTGCAGAGCCAGGAGTAACCCCTGAGCATCGCCGGGTGTCAGCCAAAAAGCAAAAAAAAAAAGCAGGACCACTGGCCACTGTGACCAAACCACTGTGCCACTGACCAGCTGACTGTGGTTTAACACAAATTGCAGCACCAGCATTAGTGTATTAAAGGATGAGCCGGGCTGGGCTGTTCTTGGCAGGAGAGCACTCACTGAGAATCCGTGAGGCGCTGGTGCCACCCGGCACCACACAAACACAAAGCACGAGAAAATCCACTCAAGGCCTGAATGTTGTCAGCCAGAGCAAAGACCGTGAGAATGAAAAGGGGTGGGTGCATGTGAGGACTGCACAGGAACTGAGGAGGTGACCCAGACTTCACTCTTGCATGCCAGAGGGCCAGCCTCCTGTCCCCTGAGCACTCTGGCACTGACCACAAGCACCAACCAGGAATGGCCCTGAATGCCACAGGTGTATGGCCCCAAAGCAATGAACACGAACACACACACACACACACACACACACACACACACACACACACACCAGAACAAAGGCTCTGGGCAAAGGTGCACTGGCCCAGGGGACAGGGCATGAGAGGTGGAAGACAGGTCATGGTCAGGGCATCAGAGTGCCCAAACCCAGGGAAGCCCGGGATGGAGCACATCAGTGCTTCAGGAGAAACCCTGAGGCGCCGGGCCACAGAAAATAGGTGCACACCCTCCGTCAGCACTGAGCATTGGCTGAAGGCAGTGCTGTGTCGGCTTCTCCTCTCAAGGTCCTTCTTGACCATTGGCCATGCACAGTAAGGAGAAGGAGGCCCAGGAGACGAAGGTCGTCATCCTCCATGCACGTGTGTCGGGGCTGACCCAGACTGGCGGGAGATGTGGATGGACAGACTTTTGGGGAGGTAGAACAAATAGGGCCAGACAACGAACACAAGTGATGAGAGGAGGGGGAGGGATGCCCTAGCTTCTGGCTTTAATCACAAGGGAAACTGGGACAGGGTAGGGAGGAAGGGGCAAGGAGGAGAGAGAGCGGAGACAGAGAGACAGAGAGAGAGAGATCAGAGAGAGACAGAGAGAGACATAGAGACAGAGAGAGTCAGAGAGAGACAGAGACAGAGAGACACAGAGAGCTCCCAGGGTCCTAGGGCTGAGTACAGGCTCTGCCAGGGATGCCCAGGTTCACTCCCTGGCACCACATGGTCCTCTAAGCTGCCAGGAGCCACCACTCAAGCTCAGGAGCTGGGAGTAGCTACGCACAGCCCCTGAACACTGCCAGGTGTGGTCCTATCCCACCGCCCCCAAATACTGATACCAACCAGGGGATTTATTTTCCCGTCACATCGAGATATACCAGAGGAAACTCTGAGGACCTGATGTAGATATCGTGGGAGAGTGGAAATGGTGAAGTTTCTCTTTTGTTTTGTTTTTTTCGGAGGGGTTTGGGATGTGACATTCTGAGCACAGACACCCTCATGGCTAGTGCTCAGCATATTTTGTAAGCAATCCCTAATTAGTTCTCATAAGAGTTGTAGGGAGTTGTTAATTACCAGAACCCCATTTTACAGGCTCGGGGAAGTGCAAGTGTCTAGAAATCTGCCTAAGGCTGGAGTCAATTATAGAACTAACAGCAGCACCAATTAATTCCTGGTAGTTCTGTGCGCTGCCAATCTCTTAAACACAATGCTGTGAGGTTTGGGGGGTGGCACCTTGGCAGTGGTTGCTTACCGCTGTGCTCAGCTGCTCCCCGAGTTTATACTATTTCCATTGTGGTGCTGGCACAGTACTCACGTGGGACCCCACTCTCGGTTGAGGCACCCATGTTTCACCCCTGGTGCTTTTTGGGGAGCACCCAGTGCCCACACATGCCCTCAGTAGAAGCCAGGCTTTCCTAGCTATGGAACTCATGTTTCATTGTGATGCCGGCCAGAGATCGCCCATCTGTGGTGCTCACACACACGCATGTTAGGGGCGAGGAGCTGGGAGCCACTTGCAGAGCTATGGATTGCAGGCCCAGAGACTCCAGCAGAGACCAAAGACCAGCAGAGAACTGGACTGTGTCAGCCCATGTGGGACCCTGAGGATCTTTTTTTTTTTTTTTTTTTTTTGCATTTTTTGGGTCACACCCAGCAATGCTCAGGGGATACTCCTGGCTCTGCACTCAGGAATTACTCCTGGCAGTGCTTGGGGGGACCATATGGGATGCCGGGGATCGAACCCAGACCGGCACAGGCCGGCCTCGTGCAAGGCAAATGCCCTACCCGCTGGGCTATCGCTCCGGCCCGATCTTTTTAAATTTTATTTTTATTGAATGAAATTCTGTAGTTTGCAATACTGTTTCCTCTGCACCGAATCCCAACACCACCCCTCGGCAGTGTACCTACCTGCCTCCCTAAGGACCCCAATGTTACTCTCTTTCGATTCAACCGGCACCTACTCAGTTTTGTGGATCAGTTTCCTCATTGCTGCTGCTGGGTCTTTGTTACCAACTCACTGCGTATCTTTAAGTCATATATGAGAGAGAGCATCTGTATCTGTCCCTTTCCTTCTGACTTACTTCACCCTGCATGATTTCCTCTAGTTCCATCCATGTTGCTACAAATTTGCAAGATTCTGTTTGTTCTTCCTTAGAGCTGCATAGTACTCCTTGTATATAGATACACAGTTATCCTTTCATCCTTAGTTGGGCACTTGGGTTGTTTCCATACCATTTGTACCAACTTTGGCAATGAACATAGGTGTGCATGTATCCTTTTGAATTAATGCTGTGTTTTGAGGACAGGTGCTAAGCAGTGGTATTGCAGGGTCCTATGGTAGTTCTTCTATTCTTTGGATAGATTACTGTATTGCTTTCCATAAAAGCTAATGGACACCAGGGTTTTGAACTTGTGACCAAAGCAAGTATTCTCAGCCTCTGTGCTATGTCTCTGAGGCCCTGACGCCCAAATTCACCACTCTGTTATTTGAACCATAGACTCAGGTTTAGTGAGTTTTTGATGACTATCTTTTAAAACTAGATGGCAAGAAATCTGCCCAAAGTCTCAGAGTTAAATCATGTTAGGTTGCTGGAAAATAAGTAAATGGGGGGAGGGGAACGGGACATTGAGTAATCAATGTTTCGATTGAGGGAAGGGTTGGACCAAACCCAGCCAGGGCCTATTTCTGACTCTGTGCTTAGGAGTGACCCCTGGAAGGACTCAGAAAACCGCATGTGGCAAGAGGGATTCAAGCTAGGGTTGGCAGGATGGAAGGTAAGTGCCTTAGCCCTGTACCATCTCTCTGGCCCTCAGTGTTTCCAGTTTATAAAAAATTTGCTTGTTTGGGGGTCACATGTGGCAGTTTTTTGGGGCTTACTCCTGCCTTTGTGTTCAATGCTTTGTGTTTGGGCTTGTGCCCGAGATTGAACCTGAGTTGGTCACATACAAGGCAGGCACCCTACCTGTGATACTATCTCTCCAGCCCCAGTGGTTTCAGTTTTAAAAAAAATTGAAGTAGCATAAGCATTCAAATAGTAGCTAAACACTTATATAGTAAATACAAATAAATGCTTACTATGAAGCAGGCATGTTACAAGTTTTGACATGTGTCATCGTGACACCAACCCTTTCAGGGCAGATAATTTACTGACCCCTGTTACACAGATAATGGAACTAAGAAACAGATTTGGGAACTAGAAATGGTCAGGAGCCAAAGGCACCTGCCTTGTAATGCGACACTTTGAGTTTGGCATCCAGTGCCTTTAACATGCATCATTACAATTTGGCGGCCGCTCTCTCAGTCCCCAGACACTGCAGCAGAAAGTGTGAACACCCAACACACAGCTAGGTGTGTGCAAATGTGGCAGCTAGCAGTGTCATCCCCAGCAAGCATGTGTACCACTAAAGTGTGTGACGCCCTGTGAGCGTGAATCCCCTGGCATCGCGCCACAGCCACCCGCCCCAGGCATCACAACAACAAAAAGGGAAGAGAGGAAGTGGGCAGGGAGAGAAGACAGTGAGAGATTTTCGATGATTCACCCAAAGCCACAAAACTCATTGACGTGAAAGAGCCAGATTCCAGTACAAACTATGTCTTCTAGAATCCATGTGCTTCTCCAAGATACTTCACGCCCTTCATAGCCCACAAGTTGCATTGTTGGAAATCTGTTGTGAGCTCTGATTTGAGAGACACAGCATCCGTTGGCATTTAGGAACATGAAGCCAAGGCCTTTTTAGGCCCTAAATTACCTGTTCCCAGCCTCTTGGCAGGGACCTGGGCCTTCAGAGAAGACCCCATGATGACATGGGGTCTTTCTGCCCTGAAGCCGGGAGAGAAAAGCTCCCCCTTCCCAGCCCAAGCCTCTGCTCTCAATCTCGGGACAAGGCTTGGCTACCTCAGGGAGCACACAGAGCCACATTTCTGCTACGTGACCGCGAACGTGCACCAGGCGAGAATTCCGTCTCCTTCGGTTGATAGCAGAGCTAGACGTGCGGCGCCAACAGTGTCCTGCGCCCCTGCGCAGGCGACTGAGTCAACTAAGCGAGCAAAACAAAAAATGCTAAGTGGCAAGGCTGGGCCTGAGGGGGTGGAGTGGAGCTCTACTTCCAGTCATACAATCTGATTCACGGAGAAAGAAGGAAAGTCACATGCCAACCCACTGGGAACTGAGTTTCCTGCACGGAGAAGCACAGACCTCGGTGCTCTCAGGGAGACTAAGCCATTGTTTCCCTCTGAGCACAAAGAGCCCCCCCAGCCCAAGCCCGGTCCTTGCCGTGATTAGCTCTTGTAAACAGGGGTTGCAGATTAGAACACGAGGAGTTGCCGGTAGAGGACCAAGTCCTCAGGATTATTTATTTTATTTTGGTTAGGGAAACAGGTGGAAAAAACATGTCTAATGGTCGGGTACCCCCAGCCCTCCGTGCTAGGGGGGTAATTAGTCTGCCTTTGTTCTAGGGGACAGAAGGGTCCCGCCAGGGAGCCTTGTTTGCATGTACTGGTTGGAGCCAGTGACTCTCCAGTAGATGTTTAACTACCGATTTCGAGGGGTTAGAGGTTGATCTGGAGTGTTTGCCAATTGCTAGAGTGTCAATACTTGAACCCTGATTGATTTCAAGCAACTAATCAGACATTAGTGAACGAGGAGTTGGGCAAAGGTGTGTTTTTGCACCCCGTTGTCATCTTTCTCTTTGCACGGCTCCCAGACAATTGGTGTAAATTACCTTAGAAATCTTGATTACATGGGTGGAAGAACGCACAGAGGTTAAGACTTGCCTTGCCCACAGCTGACTCTGGTCTGAATCCCAGCACTGCCTGTGGTTCCCATACTAAGATATGATTACCGCCAGGAGTGAGCACAGAGCCAGGAGTAAACCCTGCACACTTCAGGGTATGACCCAAACCTCTCCGCTTCCAGAACACAAACAAAAACAACCTCTATTGTGGCAGGAAATCTAAATACTTGTAGGGGGCTGGAACGATAGCCCAGCGGGTAGGGCATTTGCCTTGCACTCGGCCTGGCCGGCCTGGGTTCGATCCCTGGCATCCCGTATGGTCCCCCGAGTACGGCCAGGAGTAATTCCTGAGTGCAGAGCCAGGAGTAGCCCCCTGAGCATTGCCGGGTGTGATTCAAAAATGGCAATAAATAAATAAATAAATAAATAAACAAGCAAATAAATAAATAAATAAATAATACTTGTAAAGTGTCACAAAATCATTGGGACAGAATGGGCTTTGAATATTTATTACTTTAAACGTATTTTTCTGACCTCATTTATATTTTGGAAATTGTATTTCTTCCTCATGTAATTGTTTAATTGTAACCTTATCACTTTACTTTAATAATGCTTCTTTTTTTGGGGGAGGCAACACCTGGCAATGCTCAGGGGTTACTCCTGGCTCTGCACTCAGGAATTACTCCTGGCGGTGCTCAGGGGACCATATGGGATGCCGGAGATCAAACACAGGTCAGCCAACATGCAAGGCAAATGCCCTACCCACTGTATTATCACTCTGGCCGCAATAGTGTTTCTATTTAACAGCTGGCTCAACACCTTTCTGCAAGCTTCCCTGCTGCCCTGAGAGCCTGTGAGAGCCCGAACAGGGTGCAGTAAAGAGCAGGGTGCTGACAGCTTCAGACACGTCTACCTGGCACCATGTGCCTCTTTCACTTGATTCACTAGCAGACAACGCAGAGAGGAGCACCCCCACTCCTGCTGACCAGAGCTACCTAACCCAAACCTCTCATTTTGCAAAGGAGTAAATCTCAGAAAAGTCTCAGAGTCAAGTCAGCGGCATCACAGAGCAGGTGCTGCTGATCTCTGCTCTTTGGTGGTTGTTGTTGAGGGGTAGGGGGTGGGACACTTTCTGGTGCTCAGAGGTTACTCCTGGCTCTGTGCTCAGGGTCACTCCCAGCAGGGCTCAGTGGGACCACATGGGGTACTGGGGATCAAAGCTAGGTTAGCTGCCTACCAAGTGCCACATCCGCTGGACTATTGCTAGACCCCAGAATTCTGACCTTATGTGAGCTGCATGCTAGCTGCATTAAACAGAGCATCTCACTTTGGGGAGGGTGTGGATATTCCCAAGTAGTGCCCATAGGACTTGGGGACCACTCCTGGAGATACTTGGTCAACATTGTTGTAGGATCCAATCCTCCATACTGAGGACTTCAGTGCTGCCTGGGCCCTGCAGTCTCAGGGTCCAACTTGGCAGTGTATGGGGCCTCTGGGGGGTAATACTCAGCAGTGCTGGGGGTGCTATGTGGAGCTGGGGATGAACTGAGGTCAGGCACATGCAAACTGCACCCTCATCCCTGTTCGAGCTCCACAGCTCCATTTCACTGCTTAGGGGGCACCCCCAGGAGTGGCATTGGGTCACTCCTGGTGATGTTGTGCCTGTGCTCTGCCCAATGATATTGTACTTGGGGACCATGGGGCCACACCCAGGGGTTACTGGGAGTAGAGAGGCATGTGGTACCAGGATTGAACTCAGGGTCCCACGTATGTAAAGCAAGTGGGACTCTCGAGCTATCTCCCCAGTTCCCAGAGTCTCTCATTTGTTAGTCTGCTTTGTTTTTGTTTGGTGGTTTGGGCCACATCTGGTGGTGCTCAGGGGCTATTTCTTGATGTGGACTCAGCCACTCCTGGAAGTGCTCCAGGTTTAAGACACATTGCTAGGAATCAAATGGGCGTTGGCTATATGCCATCAATGGCTTTAACTGCTAGTCTTCATTTGGTCTTGTGGTTTTTGGTATTACCTGGGCAGTGGTCAGGAGCTACTGTCTGCTGGGTGCTCAGAGGACCAGCTGGCACAGGGATCAAGCAGGGCTGCCTGCATTCACGCCTGCACTCCAGCATGCAGAGTCTCTCTTTGGAACTTCACAAAGATCAAAGAAAAATGCCTCTGGATACCTTAGTCAAGATACCAAGAACCAACTTTGCTTCTTGATTTTGTGTTTTTGTCATTTAAGCTGCCTCCTACTTTTTCTCTAAGAACCATAGTAACTTATGGTATTTACTATTTTATACATTCCACCCTTCCTGACACAGAGCCTTGTATACAATAAGTACATAATAATTGCTTACTGTAGTATGTTTCAGTATCTGGGCTCCAGATCTAAACATACTGCTTGAAGTTTTCATAAAAATAGCCCAGGAGCTGGAGAGAGACCTCAAAGGGCCAGAGCACATGTTTTGCACGTAAAAGGTTTAGGTCCCTGGCATTGCATGGTCCCCCCAAGCACTGAACCAGGAATAGTTTTGGGGAGCACCACCAAGTGTTGGTTCCCCAGACAAACATAAAGCAAAGCAAAGCAAAACAAAAGATCAAAATACTGTTCAGTATTCCTGGTCATTGTTTTAAAAGGACATTTAGAAATATTAGTCTGGTAGTAAATTTGTGCATAGGTCTCAATGCATGTTCAAATGCGCAATGCGGCACCTTTAAGTATATCTACAATGGGGCAAACCACTATCACTATCCATTTTAGAATTTTTTTGTCATTGTTGGGTTTTGGCCACACCCAGTGATGCTCGAGCCTGGCTCCTGTCTCTGCCCTCAGGGATCACTCCTGGTGTGGCTCAGGGGACCACATGAGTGCAGGGCCAAAGCTGGGTTGGAGAAGAAGAAAAGAAAGAAGAAAGAAGAAAGAAGAAAGAAGGAGGAGGAAGAAAGAAAGAAGGAGGAAGAAGAGGAGGAGGAGGAGGAGGAAGAGGAGGAAGAGGAAGAGGAAGGGGAAGGGGAAGGGGAAAAGGAAGAGGAAAAGAGAAGGAGAAGGAGGAGGAGGAGGAGGAGGAGGAGGAGGAGGAAGAAGAGGAAGAGGAGGAAAAGGAGGAGGAGGAAGAGGAGGAAGAGGAAGAGGAAGGGGAAGGGAAGGGAAAAGGAAGAGGAAAAAGAAGAAGAGGAGGAGAAGGAGGAGAAGGAAAAGAGAAGGAGGGAGGAGGAGAGGAGGAGGAGGGAGGAGGGAGGAGAAGGAGGAAGAGGAGGAGGAGAAGAAGAAAGCTCCTATGTTGGAAGTGCTTTAGAACTGTGCATGTCACCACACTTCTATGAATAATACTATGGGCTCATTCTCTTCCCAAAGACGTCGGTGCTCACGTGACCAATAATAGGCTAGTGTGGGTGCGTCAGTGTGAAAGCGCCAGGCAGTGATAGGAGGGTGGAGGAGGCAACCTGGAGGCTCGCGGGAACCGAAGACGCAGCCCAGCGACTTCTTGCTCTGCCTCTGTCCTGCTCTAGGGCCTTCTTATTTGGTCTTTCTGGAGCCTTCCTGGTGTCAGTGCTAAGGTGGGCCTGGGTGGCAGCTGTGTCGAAGTGTCTTCAGGTTTAACCGCAGAGGTCTGTCTGTGCCGGCAGAGCCTTGGAGGGGAACCGAAGCCCTCCCAGATCAGCCGGGCCACCTGCTCGTTGATGTGCTGTCCCACATCCTCTTTCATCTAAGCAGAAAGGAAAGAGAGCAGAGATGACCCTGGTCTGCGCCAGACTGAGAATACTGGGGGCACCCTGGGGTGGGGGTTGGGGGGGATGGGTGAGGTCCCAGCCCATCCCAACAGAGCTCCAGCAGCCAAAAACCTCCACACTCCACAACTCCGCAGCCATGTTCAAGGCTGGACGACACTGCTCGGCCAAGCCCTACCCATGAATTAATCCTTTGAAAAACTTAGGGGCCACAGCGATAGCACAGCAGGTAGGGCTGTGGCCTTCCTTGCATGTGGCCCGCTCCGGTTTGATCCCCAACATCCCATAAGGTTCCCTGAGTACTGTCAGGAATAATTCCTGAGTGCAGAGCCAGGAGAAACCCCTGAGCATCGCTGGGTGTGACCCAAAAAAAAGCAAAAAAAAAAAAAAAGAAAAGAAAAACTTAGGTATGGTGGATTATGTGACTGAAATCTCCAGGTTTTTACGGAGCCGGGAATGACCTCCCTCCGCCCCTGGCCCTGTTCTTCCCAAAGGCATGGCAATCGCGCCCATATCCCAAAAGCTACCTTCAAGTTAAAAATTTAACTCCAACTTTATCACTATGTTAAAAATTTTGGAATCCTGGAGTGCTCAACATCTCAAACACTATTATACTGATATACCAAGTGGCACACCACTTTTAATGGATTTAAAGTAGAAGGCAACCAATAGCAAAATATATATGCACAACGCCTATCCTGTAACAACGTATCAGTAATTTCTTACACAAGGGCTTAATAGTTCCAAGGTGAGATTAAAAAATCCTCACTAAATTAGCCAGAAGGAGAGAGAGACAGATACAGAATGACTGCATTTATTTGCATGGCATAAATATATATGTACATATTATGATACCAATATCCAAGGTCAAGTGAAACATATATCAGGAGGTCTTGTCAAAGGTGGAGATTATCACAAACGTGTGGAAGTCAGAGTTTAGGTAAGACAGAAAATGGAACAGGGGGCTAACAATAGTCGAGGGTACTAATGCCAACCTAGAACTGAGCATTAAATAGAGGCAAAAGGATACAAATGACAACCTTTTAATGTATGTTCTGTAATCCATAGTCTGGAAGGGAAGGAAAAGAGAAAGAGAGAGAAGGGAAAGAAATAAAGAACCTGCCATGGAGCAGGGCTGGGGAAGGGGGAGGGAACCGGGGATGTTGGTGGTGGGAGATGGGCACTGGTGGAGGGACGGGTGCTGAAACACTGTATGACCAAAACCCAAACATGAACTTTTTAATTCTATATCTTTTTTATTTGTATATCTCACGGTGGTATAATAAAATACTTAAAAAAAAAAATCCTCACTAACTTTCTTCTAAGAAAACATTGCTTAACCATTTTTAGCAAATTACCTGTAATAAGCGATATGAAATAAATTATTGAGGGTCTGCTATAGGGGCTTTTAAGCAGTGACTGAGAAAATTAGAAATAATGGTGGTGAGAAGCTGCAATGGTGGTGGGACAGGCATTGAATATTGAATGTCTATAACAAATTAACATGAACAACTTTGCTAAAAATTTACTAGAAGCCACTAAGTTCAATAAGTGAAAGTGGTGAGACTGGTGTTGCAGTATTGAATACTTGAAGCAACTGTGCTGTGAAGAACTCTGTAAATCACAGTGCTTAAATAAAGTTACAAATTATTAAAAAAAGAAGAAATGAAAGGAAAACATTTCAATGGTTGTGGGAATTGCAACCACATCGCATTGGTGTTTGGGGATTAAGGGGGAGCCAAGAATTGAACCCAAGTCACGGGCTCCTTCATTTGAGGAATTGGGGACCCTGGTGTCACACATCCTCTTTGAAAAGAGCCCAGATTCAGAGAGAGAGAGAGAGAGAGAGAAAAGGAGGGAAGCTAATCCCAATTCAATCCCCACCAACATTTATGGTCCCCTGAAAACCACCAGTCACACTTTTTTTTTTCTTTTTTGGGTAACTCAGTGTTGATCAGGGGTTACTTTTGGCTCTGCACTCAGGAATTATTCTTGGCTGAGCTCAGGGGACATATGGGAGGGTGGGGATCAAACCTGGGTCGGCCGTGGAAAGCTAATGCCCTAGTTCACTAAACTATCTCTCTGGCACCCTGAGTCACTCTTGAACACAGATCCAGAAATAGTCCTTGAGCACTGCTGGCTGTAGCCCACCAGCACCCAATATTAATTTATTTTATCTGTTTTCTTTTCCTTTATGGAAGTACAGCGTTTACATAAAAGAATAGTCACCCTGGGACCAGAGTCATAGTACAGCAAATAGGGTGTCTGCCTTGCACATGGCCGACCTGGGTTCAGTCTCCAGCACCCGCCGTGAGTGATCCCTGAGCAGAGCCAAATGTAAGCCTGAATACTACCAGGTGTAGCCCCAAAGCAAAACAAAACAAACAAACAAAGGAATAGGCATCTGTTGTTTGGGGAGTTTTATTTTTCTTTTAAAATTTTTTAAGGTGAGGGTTCAGGAACCATAAGGAATGCCAGGAATCAAACCAGCTCGGCATGTACAAAATCAGTGCCCTACCTGCTGTACTTTTGCTCTGATTCCTGTTTATTTATCATCATCATCATCATCATCATCATCATCATCATCATCATCATCATCATTGGGATACTGGGATCAAGCCTAAAGCCTCACCTGTGCAAAGCATATGCCTGTCACAAAACCACATCCCAGCTAGAGTAACCGTGTCACCAGGCTGGCTCTGAAGACCCACTCTGGACTTAGGTGTTCGGTTTGGCTTAATGTTCTTATCTGCGAAACAGAGACAGTCATACCCCATGCATGCAGTTGTGGGTGGAGCTGTAGACATCACACAAAGATCCATTTATTAGATCTATCTCACAATCCCTGGCACTCCATACGCTCCCTGAGCCTGGCCAGGAGCGCAAACTGAGTGCAGAGCCAGGAGGAAGCCCTGAGCACAGCCAGGTGTAGCTCCCCCTAAAAAATTATTTTAAAAAAAGTTATTTAAAGGCGAAGAGATAATATAGGAGGTGAGCACATTGCAGATAGCCTTGGTTACAGTGACCCTAGTTCAACTCCCCAGCACTGCATATGGTCCCCTGAGCACCACCAAGGATCAGTCAGGATCACAGAGCCAGGAACAGTCCCTCAGCACTGCTGGGTGTGGCATCTGCTTTCCCCAGAAGCCATTTTAGCATTTAAAATTGTGTGGGCTTGAGACCAGAGGAATAGTATAGCTGGTGGACACTTGCCTTGCATGCAGCCCATCTAGGTTTGATCCCTGTGACCTCATGTGGTCTCCAGAGCCCACCAGGAATAATTCCTTAGTGCAGAGCCAGGAGTAACCCCTAAACAATGTTATATGTGACCCAAACAATAACAATAGTACTATTACTAGTACTAATTACTAGTAATTACTATTACTAATTACTAATTACGAATTACTGGTACTAGTATTAGTAATTACTAGTACTAGTACTAGTACTAATACTAATTCTAATGCTAATGCTAATAAATACTACTAATACTAATACTAATACTAGATGGTCAGACTTCCTTGTAAAGACCCTGAAGGAACGGTTTGAGGCTCTTCATATTCCTGAATCAACCAGATGCCATTGGGCTACATTGGCACGTGATAGGGTCCAATGGAAATGTTACTGGCGCCCGCTCGAGCAAATCGATGAATAACGGGATTCAAGTGATCAAGTGAAGTGATTACTACTACTACTACTACTACTACTACTACTACTGCTACTACTACTACTACTACTACTACTACTACTACTACTACTAATAATAATAATAATAATAATAATAATAATAATAATAATATTGTGTGGCTGCTTGCCTCTTTACCATTTGATAGGTTTTCTCTCCAAGCCCTACTTTCATTTCTTAGAACCCAGATGAAGGAACTGGAAAAGAAGAAAAAACAACAACCTTTGCTGGATCTGACTCAGCATCTGTCACCACTGGCTGCCAACAGCCGTCAGTTGCCTGCCTCCTTGAACGCATCCATAGGTCCTGACAGGCTTATCCCGTATGCTCCTCCCACACCTCCCAGCTCTGCTCATTGGCGAGGCAGAGAAAAGCACAAAGGTGCGGAGGAGCCAGGAGAACCCAGGTGTCCTGCTCCCTGTCCAAGCATCTTTCCACTTCTCTTTGTTCTTGAGCAAGTTATCTCTCCTCTACCCTTTCACCAACAAGAAGGCGCATTATCTCCTAATCCTCCGCGGTGGCATGGAGGATCCTTTTTAAATATCAGCGGTTACACAATTGTGACACTTGAGACATCACAGTCATAAGACCAGCAAGGCTTCTTTGGAAATCAGTCAAGATGGGGAGTAGCCCCCTCCCCCAACTTATTTTGTTGCTGTTGTTCTGCTCTTAAGGGGCAGTGACAGAGGCTTTCTCATGACAGCGGATCTTCCTGCTTGGGGCTGCACTGAAACAAGGGCAGGTCCTGTGAAGCCCACAGTGCTTCAGAGTCTCCTTCAGAGTGGACATTTGGGTTCAGGCTTTTAACCCCTTCATCTTCCTTCCCTGCGCCTTTCCTACTTTCTTCCTTTCTTCTCTTCTCACATCTGAAGTCAAGCCCATTGTGAAACCCCAATCTGGAGATTTCCCTAAAGTTAGTCCTTATTAAACTTGAGCCTCTAAGTAAGAGTTTGTTGTTTTTGGTTTGGGGGCACAGCTGGCTGTACTCAGGGATCACTCCTCGGGTTGCTCAGGGGACCATGTGCAAAGACAGAAACTGAACCCAGGTCAGTTGTGTGCAAGACAGTATCACTGTACTATCTCTCTGGTCCCAGCTGTGTGTGTGTATGTGTGTGTCTGGTTTTATACATAATTAATCAAAATTAATCCATAACAAATTTCAGTGGCATGTTGTCAATCTCAGTTTAATCCCTAGCATCATCTATATTTCCCCAAACCAGGAATGATTCCAGAGCACAGATCCAAAAGTACTGAGCACCCCTGGCAGTGAACCGCAAACAAGTAAGTTGCTATGACATTCTCTGCAGAAACTAAAAAAAAAATCTTTACAGCTTTTTCTGCCACTGTGGTAACAGTTGCTTACCTTGAGCCTAAAAGCATTAGATTTACAAATGCAGAGAAAGAAAAAAAAAATCCAGGCCTTAAATTCTGAAATGATTCCCGACTCTTTGGAGCATGGGCTTAAGTCAAACAGCCGTGGTCATCTGTATTTTGAAGGATTGTGAGATTGTGTATTTTCAGACCCTCATGTCACTTAGACCTGGGTTTTGTGCTTTAATAGTTGGAGGTCTTGGACAAGCCACTCAAACTCCCTGAACTTCTGTACACACATCTGGGGGGTCTAGCTTTATAGTTACTTAAGAAGTGCTAGAACCACCAGCCTGCCCCCCAGCAGCCTTTTCTGTGCTGCATAGTAGCCAAGATTTGAAAGCAGTCGGAGAGTCCAACAACAGATGAGCAGATAAAGGAATTGTGGCTCTGAGGGAGAGTGCGGAGAGAGAGAGAGAGAAGAGAGAGAGAGAGAGAGAGAGAGAGAGAGAGAGAAAGAGAGAGAGTACAGAGGTTAATGCACTGGCCTTACAAGTGGCCAATTTAGGTTTGATCCCCAGCACTGCATATGGTCCCCTGAGCTCTGCCAGGAGTGATCCCTGAGCACAGAACCAGGAGTAACCCCCTAGAATATCCAGGTGTGACCTCCAAACCAAAAGAAAACAGACAAAAAAAAAACCCAACTGTGGTCTATATAAACAGTGGGAAACCACTTCGGTTCCGTGAGAAGATGGTTGTGCTTTATAGTTTCTTAGTTTTAATTCTGTCCTAGAGAAACGTCTATTCTTTTTTTTTCCTTTTGGGTCACAGCTAGTGATGCTCAGGAGTTAGTCCTGGCTCAGCACTCAGGGAACTACTACTCCTTGCTGTGTTCAGGAGACCATATGGGATACTGGGGATCGACCTCGGGTCAGTTGCGTGCAAGGAAATGCACTTGCATTTGCTCCTCCCTACCGCACTATCATTCTGGCCCCTTCTGTGAGAAGATGAAATCATGCAGCGCACAATGTTGGTGAAAGGAACTAGAGGGCACGATGCTGAGTGAAGTCCAGAATAAGGACAGACCAGAAAGAGCAAAGGAGCGACAGGACCTTGAGAGTTAACCTTCAGAAATGAATTTGTGAGGGAGGCAGTGGACGGCAGGGAGGATGGTGACCTTGAGACTTGAGTGTGGTTTGAAATATTGTATTCCTGAAACTTTATCATTATCATAATTATTTATTTTACTATTTAACCAGTTAAGGGTATTTTTACCATGTCCACAGTACTGAGGGACTACTCCTGGCACTGTGCTCAGGGGTCACTCTTGGCAGTGTTGGGGATGGAACAAAGATCAGCCACGTACAAGGCACCTTAGCTCCTGTATTTTCCCCTGGCCCTTGAAACTTTATTTTGAACAGTACTGTAAATCATAGTGCCTAAATTTATTTTTTAAGGGAAGAAGGAAAAACAAATGCTCTTTCCTTCCTCACCGCCCAGATACTTCTACCACTTCTCTCCAAATCCTGCTTGATGTTTCCCTGATTTCTACTGACAATCTGGTGCCTCAGCACAAAAGCCCAACGCTCCACCCCAAACATACACACACACACACACACACACACACACACAAAACACACACATGATGCTGTCTGCTTCATTCATTTCCATTTCTATACAGCAGACCAACTCTCCTCTCCTGCTCTGGAGTTTTGTGTTCCTATTTGTTGGTTTGGCGTCTAACGTGGTGGGGACCAGCCCACCCCTTCCCTCCTTGAGAGTCCCTATTCTCGAGAGGAATTGGGTCTTCCTTGACAGATAGATGTGAGACTAACACCGCTGGCAAAGCCAAAAAAGTCAGCTGAAACCCACTGCCCCCTCCAAGCCTCCCTCATGGGAACCCTCTCTGGGTTCCTATCTGTCTGCACTCTAGATTCCGCCCCTTAGCCTACTGCAATGCTGATTCTCTGACTGTGATCCAAAACAGTGGGGACAGCAGCTCTCCCCTGGGCTCTTGGCTTCTGTGAATGGCCCCGACTTCTCTGCAGCAACTTCCCTGGGCCAGTGTACCAGCCCTCAGGCCCCAGGTAGTTCTTTTATCACACCCTTGGAATTTACTCGGCAGATTCCTGAAGGCCTGGGCAAGTCAGACTGGAGACTTGCCCTGTACTGAAAGGGCGTCTGTGTAATAAGATCACACGCGTCAGTCCTGGAGGAGTGTTTCCCAAGGCACAGCCAGAGTCCCTTGGGCCTAGAAGGGCCAGTTCAGGAACATGGTTTGCAACTTTTTGCTACAGACACAATAGCCAGAAAACTCTAGCAAAGGGTCATTTCTTAATTCATCAAGTGTTTTGTTCATTTGTTGGTTTGGGGACACACTGGGTTGTGTTCAGGGCTAACCCCCAGTTCTATGCTCAGAAATCACACTCCTGGTGGTATTTAGGAGAATCTGTGTGGTACCAGGAATCAAACTGGGGTGATCCAGGTACAAGGCAAATGTGATACCACTGGACTATCTCGGGTTCCTTTCAGCAATTTTTTTTCTATTTGGGTCTTGGGTCACACCCTGCGATGTTCAGGGGTTACTCTTGGCTCTGCACTCAGAAATTACTCCTGGCGGTGCTCAGGGGACCATGTGGGATGCTGGGGATCGAACCTGGGTTGGCTGTGTGCAAGGCAAGCACCCTCCCGCTTCACTATTGCTCTGACCCCTCATCAAATCTTTTTTTCAAAATTTTATCAGTTGAAATTGTGTGGTTTTCTTAATACTATTAGTAATGGTTTCTTAGGCTAGAAAGGCACAAATGGAAAAGGGTTGTGGTGAGAAAGGAGCACTCACCCACTGTCGGTAGGAGTGTCGTCTGGTCAGCCTCTACGGGAGCGCCATGGAGATGTACCTAACACTCAGGAATAGGACCCCATACCACGCTGCGCTGCCACTTCTTAGCGTCTATCCCCAACACAGAAATATGAATCAGAAAACCTCCGTGCATACCTTTTCATCGCCACACTAAGCCCAATAGCCCAAATGTGGAAGTGACACAAATGCGACTCATCAAACCTTTCCTGGGCGCTGACTCTGCACTCCAAGTCGCTGTATCAGGGCTGCAGGGCGAGGAGGAGGAGTAGGTCACAGAACCTCTGGGCCAAGTCACATGCACCCACATGTGACTACGGTACTATGTCATGTGTGATCTGAGCAAGAGTTCTCCAAAGGGCCACATGTCCCGGGGAAGGAACCCTTCACACTGTTGGTGATGGAGGGTGGTGGACAGAGAATGGCCTCCTAGAGCTCGTGATCCAGCGGAGCATCACAAAAGGCAGAAAAACCACTGAGACACGAGTGCCTGAGGCAGGTTGGGAGGACAGGGCCCCAGATTTGAATCCTGCCAGAAGTCAGTCAGAAGGACTTGGTTGCCATGGCGAGCTGAGAGCTGATCCCAGCAGCAGGGGTGAGGGAAGAAACATGGATTCCCCAGCTGGCGTGGGCAATGGGAGCTCAGGTCCTTGGGGCAACTCTGAAATCCATGTGGAATATGTGGTCATTCCCAGTCTCGGTTGTTCCCACCAAGGCCAGAGGTCTTTCTTTGCACACAGGCGTCCTTCCTTACACACAACTGACCCTTGATAAATTTCCAGTCTCCTGAGCGTGCCAGGGGACTCTCCTAAATACAGAGCCAGGAATTGTGCCTGAGCACTGCTAGGTGAGGCCAAATGCTCCCCAACCAAACAGCAGAGAAGCTGGGATGGGGTCAATGTTTCCAGGTACCCTTCCAGCTCTGCCAACTTGGATGCTCCCACAGCCAAAGGAAAGTCACAGGTGTGATGTAGGTGTTTGAGGTGATTTGTAGGTACACATGTAAATATGACCCCCTTGGCCTGTGCTGCAGCGGGTCCCAGGTCCTGCAGCTTGAAGGGTGCTCATGGATGTTCTTTCTCTAGTTCACTGTCTCCCCCATGACAAGAGGACATTCAACCATAGACAAGGAGGATGGGAGCCCAGCCAGATGCCTTCGTGAGGGGGGTGGGTTTCCATTTGGCTGGAGGATGAGAGTCTGGAGAGCTCTGGAGAGCCCAGTCAACATCGCTGAGGCCCCATGTTGGGACAGAGTGGGTTGTGGGAATGGTGGAACCATGCGAGAAGCAGACAGAGGTATGCTGGTGCCTGCAGGGATGTGAACATTCACTCGTGCATACTCCTGCGCAGACCTGGGCCCTTGTGACATTAGAGTAATTGCTTGAGGGACTGGGGAGATGCCCAGGGGGCTGGAGCACGTGCTGCTTTGCAAGCAGGAGGCCTGGGTTTGACAGCTGGCACTATACCACATGTCCCCCAAGCCCCACCAAGAGTGTCCCCTGAGCTCTGCCAGATATACCCACCCTACCTCAACAAAAAACAAATATTGGAACATTCTTTTGTTTTTTGGTGGGGAAGTGTCACATCCAGCAATCCTTAATGTTGCTCCTGGTTCCACACTCAGGTATTACTCCTGGTAATGCTAGAACCATATGAGATGTCGGGTATGGAACCTGAGTCAACTGCATGCAAGGCAAATGCCCTCCCTTACTGTACTATCCCCCCCGCCCCAGGAACATTCTTTATGAATAATTTACCTGCCTATTTGTCTGTGTTTACCTAACTACTCCATCAAGTTGGTGTTACCATTTCATGAACCACCCTGGTATAATCTAATACATAGCAGGACCCTGGAGCTGAAGCGATAGTGCAGTAGTTAGGGTGCTTGCCTTGCACAGAGCTATCCTGGGTTTGTTGCCCTGCACCCCTTATGACACCTCCAAGCACTGCCAGGAGTGTTCCCTGAACACAGAGGCAAGAAAATGTTCTGAACACCACTGGGTGTGGCACCCAAAGAGACCCAGAAAGTATTTTTTCTTTTTTACTTTTTTTTGGGGGAGGGGGCCACACCCAGTAGCATGTGGGGGATCAAGCGCTGCCATGGTTCCGGTCCAGGGCTCCCACATGCTCCAGAGCTTTTAGTCAGCTTCCGGCCCCAGGAAGTGTTTGATTGATGGGCCCGTGTGTCCTCATGGTTCTGTCCTGTGCTTCCAGCATTATTGTTGGCCTTCCTAGCGGGCACCGCATTCTCTCCTCTGTGAGTTTAGAAGCGGCCTGGCACGGCCATCGTGAAGTGGTGCTCTGGCATATTCAGGAGCTTCTCTGTAAGATGAAACTCAGCCACAAAAGACACGTCCTCCCCCAAGCCGCCTCCTTGGACCAACGCCTAACTGTCACTTTTGTAGGAGACGTTTTGCCACAAACCCAATGACATTACAGGAGACTGGACTTTCCCTTGTGCCTTGGCCAACTTGGTGTCCTGCCGCCCCCCTTTCTGGTCTCCAGCCGAGAAGGAGACTCTGGTCACTGTCATTCAGCAGCGAAGGGTTTTCTGGAGCAGCTCTGCGACCTTTTCAGAAAATCCCCTTAGAAAGAGGAAATATCCGGGTGGTAAACAAGCGGAAAGCAGAAAGAATTCATCAGCCAAATTGTTTCTGGAAGGGGTTTCACCTCTAGTAGGTCTGCCTTAGACCCTCTAAAGGGACTCTTGAGAGGGCTGGAGAGATAGGACAGTGGGTAAGGCACTTGCTTTGCATGCAACTCTCCCAGTTACATCCCTGCCACCACAAACGGTCCCCCTGAGACATGCCAGGAGTGATCCCTGAACGCAGGGCCAGAAGTAAGACCTGAGCACCACCAGGTGTAACTCTCCCTGAACTCCCGAAAGGAGAAACTTTTTTTTTTTTTGGTGGGTCACACCCAGCGACACTCAGGGGTTACTCCTGGCTCTTCACTCCAGGAATAACTCCTGGCGGTGCTTGGGGATCATATGGGATGTCAGGGATCCAATCCAGGTCGGTTGCATGCAAGGCAAACCCGCTGTGCTATGGCTCGGTCCCATGGAGAAACTCTTGAGGTTATTCTGTCTAAACTCCTGCTGTTGGCACAACCAGAGAGAGTGTATTAAAATAGCCTGTTTCAAAATTTTGAAGACAGAAGACCCTAAACCCCACCCTGACCTCATCATCACAACAATAATAGAAATGAAGGAAAGCTGGATAAATAAAATACTTGGCCCCCTACTGTGTATGTCCAAAACAAAACCTTAATCACAGGGGGCTCGGAGATGGGGCTGGGAGGCGGCCAAAGGACAGGAGCACCTGCTTTACGCACAGGACTCCCCAGGTTCAATCAGTCGGCCCATATCAAATCCCCTGACACCCCCAGACACGGCTCCTGAGCACTGCCTAGAACAAACAGCAAAACCAAAGCACTCTAGGGGCCAGAGTGATAGTCAGTGCATAGAGTGCTTGCCTAGCATGCGGCCAACTCGGGTTCAATCCCTGGCACTACATATGGTCCCCTGAGCACCACCAGGAGTAGTATATGAGTGCAGAGTCAGGAGTAACCACTGAACACTGTCGGTTGGATCCCAAAACAACAAACAACAAAAACCTACATATTCTAACCAGATACACTTAAACAATATGTATTTGTCTATAGTCACAGCCAGTAGCAGAGACAGAGTTGAGCATTCAACTCTAGATAGTTTCCTAAACTGCTGTGCATATATGGATGGGTGAGCAGTGTATACAAGAGTATTTTAAGGGCCTGAGAGAGACGAAGATAACTGGATGGAGCTCATGCTTTTCAACACAGAGGCCCAGGTTTGACTTCACCTCCTGTGCCCTACTCAGAGCAACACATATGGTCCCCAGAGCACCACAGGAAGTAGCCCCTCAGCACAGGAGTAGCCCCGAGCATCTCTAGGTAGTAACCTCCAAACTAATTTGTGCGTTTTTAGTGGGGGCTGACTGCGGGCACTCACTGCATGGAGAATGGGTCATTCCCGCCTGGTCCTTGTGTTCAGTGTGAGGGTTTATAGTTACTGCCAACAAAGCCCCTCACCCAGTGCCTGGCCACAGCGCTCAGCTCTGCATAAATGTGAGCAGCTTGATGTTGACAATATTTTCTGAGAAGTTATTGCTGATTGATGGAGCTTCTTAGGTGAGATTGTTTTCCTTTTATAAGATACAGAGAAATGGGAACACTCTTCTCTGGCGGGAGTAAGTCTTAAAGGGATATAAAGGAATTAACGGCGTGTGTTGCCATAACAAAGCGATTTCGTGGTCTTGAGTGGGCCTTTAAGGGCCTATAATTTACATTAGTTCACTTTCCAGCCCAGCAGGATGGGGGCAGCAGGGAGACCTCCCCTCTGAGCAGGCAGGCTTGGGCCGAGCTGTTTGTGCAGGAAGGAGGAAGGTCAAGGGGCACCTGGCATGGAAGGCTATTCTCCGAATGAAGGATTTGGCTTCTGAAATGAATGTTCGGAGTGAACCCCTGCTATATTTAATTCCCTTTTCTGTGAACTCAGTGCATTTTTAAGATTCAGTGAGGGGCCCTCCCATGGGGGCAGCAAGGAAACTGCCAAGCCAGAATTCTTCCAAATTCTTCCAGAGTCTCTGGGTCCTGGCTCTCAGCCCTCACCCGTACCTGTGTGCTAGGTCAGAGATTAAATCCTCTGAATTCAAGAGTGCTCAAGAGAAATGGTTCTTCAATTGATCCAAGATGATCAGACAGAAACATTAAACATATATAAATTCATGAAATATCAACTACTCTTCAAACAACCTCAAGTCAAAGTGGATTTAGGGGGTGCTCCCAAGAAGTATTTAGGAGGTCCTAGAGCCACTTCCGGTGGCAGTTGTTCAAGCGGACCCACAGTTCAAAGCAAGGGCTCAAGGATGAGGGAGCTGCTAGAGCCCAGCAGAGTGGAGCCACATGGCCGCTCTCCCCGTTCTCTCCCCGCCCCCCACTTGGTGCTGGGGACACGCAGCGTTGCAGCCAGTGATGTTCAGGGGCTTCATGGTACAAAGGATCAAACTGGCGCCTTCATACACTGACCATTGTACTGTCACCCTGGCTCCTAAATTAAGACTTTGGTTTTGGGGGTGAGGGAAACCTTCCAAGTGGGGACAAGGGGCACTGGGGAATGCTCCCAAGAATTCTTGGCCAATCAATCAGACCAGAAGACTCAAGGCTCATCCCGGGGATCTGGTGCGGCTGGTTATCCCTGCCACTTGGTGGCACTGACAGCGGCTGGGGAGCCTGGTGTTGGCGACTGCCTGAGATGGGGTGCAGGGCAGCTCTACCCCTAAGCCCTGTGCTACCTCTCCAGCCCTGAGAAAGACTGGGTATGTGGTCCACATCTGGCCGTGCTCAAGGATCACTTCGGGGATGGAAGTTTGGGGGGCCATATGTGGTACCACGGATCAAACTGGTGTTGGCTGTGTGCCAGGCAAGTCTGGTTCATCACTCCTGGCAGTGCTCTATAACTTAGTGCCGTCCTGTAATCATGGAACCGGAAGGGTCAGCACACCTCACTTTCAGAGGACATGGCTCTTTGATGCAGTGTTTTGTGGGCTTCCCTGCCTCCAAAGTGAGAATTGTCCAGAAACTGCCAGAAGTTCTTGATATTCTCCCTGCAACGATGAGCTAGAGCAATCTTTGAGAACTCCTTGACCTGCTCCCTGACTGGGTATAGAAATCAGTGGCCATGACTCCTGGAGTGGGGCGTTGCTCAAAACAGGGATAACCAGAGCTGGAAGGATTAAAGGACTGCGGTTCATGACTTGCACACAGGAGTCCCATGTTCAGTTTCCAGCTCTGCATAATCCCTCTAAGCACCACAAGGTGTGATCCCAAAGCCAGAATAACAATAACTTTTTATTTTAGAAACCTAGGATCTGCTGGGACTGGAAAGGTAGTACAGTGGGTAAGGCACTTGCCTTGCACATGGCTGGCCTGGGTTCAATCCCTAGCATCCTAGATGGTCTCCCCAGGCACTGCTAGTAATAATTCCTGAGTGCAGAGCTAGAAATAACCCCTGAGCATTGCCAGGTGTAACCCCCAAAAAATCCTAGGGCCAGAGACTGGCTTTACCGGTGGGTAAGGCACTTGCCTTGCACACTGCTGACCAGGTTTAAGACCTGGCAACACATATGGTCCCCTGAGTACTGCTAGAAGTAATTCCTGATCAGAGCTGGGAGTAAGCCCTCAGTATAACTAGCTGTTATCCTCCATTAAAATTAAATAATTAAAAACCAAATAAAAAACTCTGATTCTGCTATACTTATTCATAACTTAAATAACTTTCAAAACTCCAGGCCCTAAATCTAAACAGTGGAGTGATATACATACTTTGTGCCATAAGAGCTGTCCCTTGGTATGTATGGAAGATTTGTTCACGGACTCCCTTGGAGCCAAAATTCATGAATGTCCAAACCTCATATTAAACAGTGTAGTATTTGCATATAAGCAGTGCACATCTGCCTGAATACTTGAATCAACTCTAAGTTACTTTTAACAGTGACTACAATGCAAATGCTATGCAAAAATTGCTATACAATATTGCTTCAGGAAGTAAGTCAAGGTAAAAAGGTCTGTGCATGCTCAGGGCAAATGCAGCTACTGTAGCTGTGTCTATAAAATATGTAGAATAAAAAGAAACATAGTAGGGGAATAGCTAACATCCAAAGGCAATAGAAGAAGAGCAGAACTGGGCTCTACTAGGAAGCTTGCCACTGGGGGAAAGGCACGGAAGGGACCAGTATGACAATAACAGAGGTAAGTTGTCACTCTGGATGAGGACTGGGTGCTTAAAAGAGGGAAAGTGACTTACATGATACCTTCTCAGTAACAGTAGGGTAAACCACTGTGCCTAAAAGGGGCGTGTGTGGGAGAAGGAATAAAGAAAAATTGTGCCTGTTCCAGAGACAGGCTGGAGGATGGGAGGGAACTGGGGACACCGGTGGAGGGAAGTGTTCGGGTTGGAACATTAGAGCATTATATTCCTGGAACTCAATCATGAATGACTTTGTAATTCATGGTGACTCAGTAAAAAAAATATTACAAAGAAAAAGGAAAGGATAGACGTGGTTTTGAGTTACAGTTAGTTGACTCCTGGGATGGGGATGTGGGATAGAGGAGATCACCTGCACCTCCTTCCACAGTTATGTGAAGAACCATCTGTCATGAGAAAGGTGAGGCAGAAGTGTGATGACAGGGGCCGGAGCGATAGCCCAGCGGGTAGGGCGTTGCCTTGCACAAGGCCGGCCTGTGCCGGCCCGGGTTCGATCCCGGCATCCCATATGGTCCCCGGCGCCGCCAGGAGTGATTCCTGAGTGCAGAGCCAGGAGAAACCCCTGAGCATTGCCAGGTGTGACCCAAAAAAAAAAAAAGTGTGATGACACCTGTTTCTTAGCAAAGGACTGAGGTGAGCCCCTAGAGGTGTGGTGCCTGGAAATGAGGTTATTGCTACGTTTCAAAATAGGGTTTGAAATTGCACCAGATTCGCATACAACAGCCACTACTGGCCTCTTTGGGGACCAACATAAATAGCATGTCCCAAGCATCTTCTATGTACCAGAAACTGCTGAGATTTTACATCTCAGGTCTTTGGAGGCCGGTGTTATTGTTTTGTAAGAGAAGAAACTGAGGCGTAGAGTAGGTAAGCATTTTCTGGGTATCATGTTAGCTCAGGCTAACATCAAAATTCATACTTAAATCTGAGGGACTGGGATAGTGCAAATGACAGAGCCCATGCCTAGTTCATGAGCCCCGAGTTCCATCTCCAGCACTCCTGCTCACTAAGCACCACTGGGCCAATATTATTGGATGTAGCACCTATAAATGAAAATAAAAAACAAATTTGGGAAACTAGAGCAATAGTACAGGGGTTATGTCACTTGCCTTACAGTTGATTCTGGTTTGATCTCCCCAGTCCCTCAGATTTAAGTATGAATTCTGATGTTATCCCTTAGCTATATGAGAGGAAATGCTTACCACTAAGCTTATAAGCTTCAATTTCTTCTCTTATAAAACAACATCAGCCTCCTCCAAATAAGTACTGAGATGTGAAATCTCAGCACAATTTCTGGAACATAAGAAGATACCAGAGGGCCGGAGCAATAGAACAGAGGGTAGGGAGCTTGCTTTGCCTGTAGTTGACCTGGGTTTGGTTCCTAGAATCCCATATGATCCCCAGAGCACTACTAGGAGTGATTCCTGAACACAGAGCCAGGGGTGCATTGCCTCTGAGTATCACCAGGTATGACCCAAAAAGCCAAAAAAAAAAAAAAAAAAAAAGATATTAGAAATCACATATTCCAGGCCGGAGTGATAGTCCAGCGGTTAGGGCATTTGCCTTGCATGCGGCTGACCTGAGTTCAATCCCTGGCATCCCATATGGTCCCGGAGCACCACCAGGAGTAACCCCTGAGCATTGCTGGGTGTGACCCAAAAAGCAAAATAAATAAATAAATAAATAAATAAATAAATAAATAAAAATCACATATTCCTAAACATTGCCAGCCAGGAATAAGCCTTGAGTATTACCAGGTATGGCCCAAAAGCCAAAACTGAAACAAAACAAAATTTGTTTTTCAATGGACCAGTGCTCAAGAGATAGGTCTTAAGGTTCTTAAGGTTCTATAGGTCTTAAGGTTCTTGGCTTGGAGGAATAATACAGCAACTAAGGCACTCTGCCTTGCATGTGGCCAACCCAGACATCCCATATGGTCCCTGAGCCCTGCCACGAGTGATCCCTGAGCATAGAGCCAGGAGTAAGCCCTAAACAATACCGGATGTGAGCCTCTATGCCCCTCCCCACACACACACGAAAGGAAAATAATAATTTAAAGAAAAGGACTGGAGATATAGTACATCAGGTAGGGTGCTTACCTTACATGTGGCCAACCCGGTCAATGCCCATCATCCCCTATGGTCCCCCTGCGCACTGCCAGGAGTAATTCCTGAGCACAGAGCCATGGGTAAGCTCTGAACATCAGTGGGTGAGACCCATAAACTGAAAAAAAATTGTGTCTTGCTCTTTGCCAAACCAGATTTGATTCCTGGCACAGTATACGTTCCCCTGGGCCTCACCAGGCATGATCCCTCAGCACAACTGGTTTGGCTCAAGAAGGAAGGAAGGAAGAAAGAAAGAAAGAAAGAAAGAAAGAAAGAAAGAAAGAAAGAAAGAAAGAAAGAAAGAAAGAAAGAAAGAAAGAAAGAAAGAAAGAAAGAAAGAAAGAAAGAAAGAAAGAAAGAAAGAAAGAAAGAAAGAAAGAAAGAAAGAAAGAAAGAGAGAGAGAGAGAGAGAGAAAGAAAGAGAGAGAGAAAGAAAGAGAGAAAGAAAGAGAGAAAGAAAGAGAGAAAGAAAGAGAGAAAGAAAGAGAGAAAGAAAGAGAGAAAGAGAGAGAAAGAGAGAGAGAAAGAGAGAGAGAGAAAGAGAGAGAGAAAGAGAGAGAGAAAGAGAGAGAGAAAGAAAGAGAAAGAAAGAGAGAAAGAAAGAGAGAAAGAAAGAAAGAAAGAGAGAGAAAGAAAGAGAGAGAGAAAGAGAGAGAGAAAGAAAGAGAGAAAGAAAGAAAGAAAGAAAGAAAGAGAGAGAGAGGGAGGGAGGGAGGGAGGGAAGGAGGGAGGGAGGGAGGGAGGAAGAAAAGCAAAAGTTTAGACAATCCTCTGCCTCCTGTCCATAGTTCACCTTGGCTTGTATATACAAAGAAAGAATCCAAAAACCTAGAAATGTTTAGCTAAATCTTGCCCCATAGAGATTTAAAAAAAAAAATCAAAGGATGTGAAATCTTTTGCATTCTTTGCCATTTTTTTCTCCCCCATACCAGGGGTGCTCAAGGCTTTCCTGGCTCTGTACTCAGGGATCACTCCTGGCATTGTTGGGAGACCATATGACATGCCAGGGATCAAATTTGGGTCTGCTGAAAGCAAGGCAAGCACCTGGATTACTGTTCCATCTCACTATCCCACTTGGCTAGTTTTAGGAATCATTTTCCCTCAAGATGGCAAGGACTGCTTTGGATTGACCTAGTCCTGGCCTCACCACTAAGTGAAATCTTGAACTTCCTGATCATAGTGTCATTATGGCAAAATGGGAATACAGTGGCTCATGGAATTGTTAAGACTCAGATAAGGTGAAGCTGGTGAAGGGCTAAGGTAATGTATGAAAGGTCTCTCTTGGGCGGGGCGATAGCCCAGCGGGTAGGGCGTTTGCTTGCAAGCGGCCGGCCTCTGCCGCCTGGGTTCGATCCCGGCATCCCATATGGTCCCCGAGCACCGCCAGGAGTGATTCCTGAGTGCAGAGCCAGGAGTAGCCACTGAGCATTGCGGTGTGACCCAAAAAGGCAAAAAAAAAAAAAAAAAAAGAAAGGTCTCTCAGTCATGAAAGGGTTGGTGATCCTCTCTCTCTCTCTCTCTCTCAGGTGCCAGGATGGAATACATCTGATTTTTTTGAGGGGTGTGTGGGTGCTCAGAGATTGTTAACACGAAAGTGGATTTTCCTGTGCTAATGAGTTTTTTGAGATTGAATAAAAGATTTGCTTACAAAACTCAGAAGATTGAAAGTTTATTGTACAGATGACTCCAGGTCCCTCCCCAAATGTCTAGGCCTCTCTGTTACCCATGAGCAAGTTCCCTGTGCTGTTCCTTACGTTGCCTGGTCCAGTGTACAACTTCTCTGTCCACGCTGCTCTCTGTCCTGAGTATGCTTTCCCAGTCCCTGGCCACGTGCATCCCATGGCATGCACATGGCCAAGGTCCCTGAGCTCTGTACCTGCCTCTAGGACTCCCAACTGTACCCCAGCGGTCCCTGCTGTCCTGTCCCAGCTTTCCTTAGTCTCCAGCTGAGACCCTGTGCACGCACATGGGTGAGGCACTTATACTCAGTACCTTGCCATTACCTGGACACTAATCCCTGCCTGAATCTGGGTTACCTTGGGCCTCCTGACCCTGCCCCAACCCGGGCCTCAGAGCCCAGTTTGCCCTGCTCTTGCCTGGCCCTCTGGCCTATCCATACTGGGCCCTGAGAGGGAGGCAGCATGGGAGGAGAGAGAGAGAGAGAGAGAGAGAGAGAGAGAGAGAGAGAGAGAGAGAGAGAGAGAGAGAGAGACTCATTTGCTGGCAAATCCTGCCTCTCAGGCGCCCCCTTCTACATTCTGATTGACTACCTGTGACCTGGGGCTTTCCACCTTAGCTCCTGCTGTATCAGGATCACTTATGGTGGGGCTCAGGAAGACCCTGCTCCATGGATCCCATGCAAGGCAACCGCCTCACCCTCTATCCTATCTCTCTGACAACCCCCTCCGCCTCACCCACTGATTTCTTTTTCTAAAGTCGGTTAATGAATATTGGTGGCCCTGATCCCACTTTTTGCCTTCGTTGATCGCTTTTAAATATTTGTGAGGAGTATTAAAATTACTTTCCCCCCACTTTTACACCGCCTGAAAATGGGGGAATTTGTTGATTTGGGGCCACCCCCTGCAGGAGGTGGAGATTGGGGAAGCTACTCCCCAAGTGTTGATGGGGGCGTTGGTGAGGGTGTGTCTCCTGGTGGTGTTCAAGTGACCTTGAGGTCACCTGCTGAGACGCTAGCCCTTTGATCACACTCCCCAGCCTCAAACCGTGACCCTTTCATGTGACAATCCCATCCTGGCCTCTCAGTGGACAGCAGGGCGTGCGTGCCATCCACTTGGCATCAGACGCACACGCAGGATGGAGTCAGGGTCGTCTTTTCTTCTTTCCAGCTAACTTCATCTCTGCCTGGCCGATCTCGGTCCCTTTAAGAGACATGAAAAATCAACACACCTGTACAGGAACTTGATTTTGCCACTGTAGTCAAGACTGTCCACAGCCAACGAAAACCGGTTTGCAAACATCCCAGCTCTAGAATCTTCCAGAAACCCAGGCTAGGAGAGGTTTAAAAAAAAAAGTCTGCGCCAGGGTTTTTCCTGTGAGTGAGTGGTCTGTGACCAGGCTCTCTGGCTGCCCCTTCAGAGGAAAACTTAAAAGACTTAGTGCAAAGACAAACAATAACAAAGAGCGCCGCTAATACTAGCGGCCAAACACAGTTGTGAGCTGTTCGTGTTTCATTCAAAGAGCATTAAAATTAAAAAAAAAAAAGTTTGGGTCGAGGCCTTCCCTAAAGCTGTCGGATGAAAGAAACAGAAAACAGCCCTTTCGCTCCCCCTCCGCCTTTCTTTGCCCGTTCTCAGTTGCGTGACACTGCAGCCCCAAATCACAACTCTCTTAGGTTCCTGCTGCTGCCCGCTTCCTCCTCGCGCTGTTTTAGTCACAGAATTCGATTCCTGTTGGCCGATTCCGCGCCTCCAAACAGGCTTAGCGCTCTATTGAAATGCGGGAGGCTCTCTTGTATAAACAGGTAAGGCCAAGGGTGGGGCGCAGATTGCGGGTTTCTTGGGGGATGCGGCTGGGGGTGGGCACATGATGTGTGTGGGGTGGGCGGGGGGTGGTGAGAGCCAACTCCCCAGAGAGCAGGGCAAGGTTAAGGCAGGACTTGGCTGCAGCTTTTTTTTTTTAAGGCAGTTTTTTTTTTTTTTTTTTTGGTTCCCTTTCTAGAAACCCAGCTGTAACTTCTGGTCGCGGCGCATTAGCATGAGCCTGTGCTGAAGGCGCCCGGCGCCCAGGCCCCGCAGCCAAGGCCCCGGCAAAGGTCAGCGCGGCCGTCCGCGTGACGTTCCTGCCCTGGTTCGTGCGAGCCGCGCTGCGCCGCAGGTAAGGACGCGCGGCGTGGTGCTGGTGGGGGGCCCCCCCTTTTCGGCGGGCTCGCTAAGATCCTACCTGCTCCCACGACGTCAGGACTCCGGGGTCCGGGGTGGGGGCTGGGGGGCGGCGATCGGGTCTGGGGGGTGGGGTGACGGGTGGCATTGATCGCCCGGCTCGGCAGCTGGTGCCTTCTTCCTCCCACCCCGCGGTGCTGGGCTTCTCGAGCTTCCCCGACGCAGGGGGCGGACGTGCGATCCGGCCGTGCCGCGGTGGAGCAGGTGCCCCCTTTTGGGGGCCCCCGATCGGGATGTCTTGCGAGAAGGATGTGACTTTTTTCCTGAGTCGGGAGGGAAGTGCGCCTGGGTGAAAGTGCCCACATCTCGCCCCATCCAGGCAGATTTTTTCCCCCTTCTCCCCCCACTCCTCCACTTTTTTTTTCCCCCTTTAACCTTCAGCAAAGGTATCTGCGCTCCTAAAACAAACAGGAATGTTGCATTGGCCTGTGGCCAGCCGGAGGCTCAGCAAGCAGGATAAAATTTCAGGGCAGATTTACGGGAAGTTGCCGGTGTTGGGAGTAAAAATCTGGTTTGGTGAGTTTAAGGGAAGGGAGTAGACGAGAGTCAACCTGGTTCCTGGGAGGCGGATGGCGCGGGAGCGGGGGAGGAGGCGGCGGAGGGAACCGGGAAGAGCGGCCGGAGCAGAGCCGCGAGCGCAGTGGCCGCACGCAGCCGGGCTCCAGTGGCCGCCCCGTGTCCACCCCGGGGTGCGCTCGCCGTGCTCGCCCGCCGCCGCGCTCCCCGGCCAGCGGCCCGCCGTGGGGACGCTCTCGCCGCCGTGAGCAGTAGGGGCTCCGAGCAGCTGCCCCGGGGTCGGGCAGGTGGGCCAGGTTCGGACATTGCGAGGCTAGGGGAAGTGGGTTCCGTCCCTCCACCCCCAAACGCTCTGTGGCTTTAAGCGGCGCGGCGGGGAGTCGCTGGACACTCCTATTTTTTTTACATTAAAAAGAGGGAGGCCCCGTAGATGCGGTCGGTCTCTTCCTAGCTGTTAAGTTGCTCCTGCGCAGTGAATGCTGTAGTCGACTCCAAACCCATAACCAAAGGTAAGGTGGTATTCGGGGATCCGCAGGCGTGGCCCCAAGTCTTCACGTTGGGGGTCCCAGTGTTGACATTTATTTTCAGTTCGCTTTAGCGCGTCATTTCCCTCCTTGTAACCTGCCTTGTAACTTTCCCTGGCTCTGGTGTATTCATGGGGGGGGGGGGGAGGAACTATTTGTGAAAAGTTTTTTCCTGGGGGTGGCTTGGAGGGGTGGGCCAGAATCGTAGTCAGACCCGACATACGGTTCACTCTGATGATGAAATCTGTACCGTGCAAGAGATTTTCTTTTCTTTTTCTTTTTCTCTCCACCCCCGCCCCTCCATCCCTGTAAACATATGATTGGGCTGTCCAGAGATGCAGGTGAACGCTCAGGCTGGGATAATAATCCCAGGAGAAGGGGAAATAAGGCAGGTACCTCCTGTAAGTGCTGGGCTTGGCCAGAGGGGGGTCTTCCTGCCCTCCTTTTTCTTCCGAAGGTCACGCTGAATGGGAACTTAGAGGTTCAAAGTTAAGTGTTCAATCTGCATGAGAGTGGAGGAGGTGACTCCTGTCCGCTGACCCTCTCTGCGGCTTGGCTATTGGAGAAATCCGTTCATGTAAATGGCAGTGGTGTTTTCTAAATAAATGATGCGTGTTTTTTTTTAATTAAATACTTTATTATACCACCGTGAGATATACAATTACAACGTTGTTCATGTTTGGAAGTTTCGGTCACATAGTGTTCCAGCACCCGTCCTCCACCAGTGCCCATTTCCCACTACCAATGTCCCCAATTCCCTCCCCCATGGTAGGTTCTTTTTTTTTTTAAAATTTATTTATTTATTTATTTTTGCTTTTTTGGGTCACACCTGGCAATGCTCAGGGGTTGCTCCTGGCTCTGCACTCAGGAATCACTCCTGGCGGCGCTGGGGACCATATGGGATGCCGGGATCGAACCCGGGCCAACACAGGCCGGCCGCCGTGCAAGGCAAACGCCCTACCCGCTGGGCTATAGCTCCGACTCACCGGCAGGTTCTTTATCTCTTTTCTTTCTCCCTCTCTCTCCCTTCCTTCTACACATTGTGGGTTGCACTACATACACTTGGAAGCCATCATGTGCATTTAATGATGCGTGTTTTCATTAGGTAAAAGTTCAGCTGGTCTCGGGGACTGTCCCAAAGCATTTGGGGGATGTGGCTTCTTTCTTGAGGTTTATCAAAGCTGTAGAAAGATAGTGTCTTCTAGGCGGTTACTTTTTTTTGGAAGACAAAGCCAAGCAATTTTTTTTTTCTTTTTTTTTTTCTTGTTTAAGTGATGCTTGGTTTTTCGTAAGCTGGAATGTGGGTGAGAAATGGGTACTGTAATGGTTTGTTGTTATTTTTGTGATGCTGGGTTTTGGATCCAGGGCCTCACACAGCCAAGTGCTACACTGCTGAGCCATATCCCCAGGCCTACTTTCAAAGTTTTAACTCACAGACTCATGAAATTTTTAATTAATTTATTTTAAAGCGGAGAACTAGCAAAGGGTCAAAAGGGCAGGCTTTAAGTCATTCTCAGTGTGAGGACCGCCCTCAAAAGCATTTGAGAATGCAGGTGTTCATTCTAAAAGGGACAAATTTGGCAGCAGGACCCAGCGGCTGTGAGATGGCACTTGTGATTTGTGCGTACTGTGATCAGTGTATCTTGGTCGCATCGGTGATCTGAAATCCCTGGAAACAAAGTAGGCAGTCTGAAAGGGACACAGGAGGACAAGAAGGTTTGAGCTCTGCCTCCTTGGCAGCCTCGCCCTGTCCTGCGACACGTACCTTCTGTCCTCTCTGCCTGCATCGCCGTGTTCTCGGAGCTCAAAGGAGTGGAAATTTCACAAGAATCGGGCTTCATTATGAACTTGCAGAATCTTACATGAAGAAAGAAGCTGACAGAAACAAGGTGCTGACCTCACTCTGCGCTGCTCTCTCCCGGCCCACACCTGTAATTCAGTTCAGTCCATCTGACCGGAGTCTCTTTGGGGATGTAATCTGGAGATAACTCAACCTTAAGGTTTGTTACTGTATTTCCTAGTGATTGAATTTTCAGAAAGGTGTAAGCTTGGGTATTTAGCAGCATTTGACTCCAGCCAGACTCAATAGTTTTGTAGAGGGTTGTGTTTGTTTTTCCTTTTTTGGTTTGAGGGTTATACTCAGCAGTGCTCAGAGGGTTCTCCTGGGTCAGAGTGCAGATGTCATTCTTGGCTGTGTAGGGGGCCGGGGGCGGGGACATGCCGTGTTGGGATTCAAACGGGTCTCCTACATGTTTGCTCTAGCCTCTTGAGCTGTCAGGTTGTTTTTTTCTCTTTGGGGCACAACTGGCATTGCTCAGGGGCTACTCCCTGGCTCTGCACTCAGGAATGCTGGCAGTGCTCTGGGGACCTTATGGGATGCTGGGGATCAAACCCAGATCAGCCGCATGCAAAGCAAATGTCTACCCGCTGTGCTATCGCTCCGGCCCTGACCCTAGTTTCTACAGTTTAAATATCAGTTTATTTATTTGATTCTCTACTATGCTGTAGTAGATAAGGTTAAAGTAGACTAAATTGTTATTATTGTTAATTTGTTTTTGTTTTGACTCTGCACTCATGGGTCACACTCGCGGTGGAATCTGGGCACCAAATGGGGTACCTGGGATAAAACCTGGGTCCGCCGCCAGGCTAGGCAAGTGCCCTACCTCTGTACAGTTGTTCTGGCCTGACAAAGTCGATTTTATTATTATTATTATTATTTTCTTTTTGGGTCACACCAGCAATGCTCAAGGGTTACTCCTGGCTCTGCACTCAGGAATTACTCCTGGCGGTGTTCAGGGGACCATATGGGATGCGGGGATCGAACCCGGGACAGCTGCATCCAACGCAAATGCCCTACCTGCTAGACTATCGTTCCGGCCCCCATAGCAGATTTCTTACAGAATGGATTGAAGATTAAATCCTGTCCCAAATCATTGCGTTCTGACTGCGATAGGAAGGTACTTGCCATTTCAGACTGGTTTCCACCTGCACTTTACAAGTTCTTTCTGATTTTATTTTTCTAACTTGCTATACCAGGGATCAAAACCTGAGCCTCACAACACGTATAGAAGACAAGTGCTCTTGTGCTGAGCCCCATTCTTTGGCCCTCTTTCTGATACTTTACTTTTTCTGTTTTTCTCTCCCCTTCTGTTTTAGCAGGTATGTGGGGTGGGGGGGGGCGTGGTTCTGTGCCGGAAACAGAACCCCGTAGTTGAACACAGACCTCATAGTTGTGAGCGGATGCTGTGCTGTAGAGGAGGAGACATCTAGAAGTTCCCCCACCACCTTTTAGCTTTTTTACAAATTTTTACTGAACTGGCAGAGGAATGGGCTCCCGGGAAATTGAAACAAGGTCCCAGTGCCATTGAATCACGTGGTCCCTGAGGATGCTTGCTCTGAGGGAAATATACTAAGAAAGCTTACATTTGAGATTCCTAGGACGTAGGAAAGGGTAAGTTTTGACTGAATCTATGGGCAAACATGCGTGCCGTGACAGTGAAGGCTCGTTGCAACTGACAGTGGTTGCTGGAGTGGCTCCGTGTTTGCAGACGTGTAGGGACTTTTCAACTCCTGGTCTGGTTAAGAGGGATTTTCTCCCTTTTGGGAATAATCTTTCTTTCTTTCTTTTTGGGTCATACCCGGCATGCCAGGGATCGAACCTGGGTTGGCTGCGTGCAAGACACCCCCCCCACCCACCCCCTACCCCCACACTAGCGCTCCAGCCCCTGGGAGTAATCTTTGTCTTTTTTTTTCCTGTGTATTTTTTTAAGGTATTTTATTATACCACTGTGAGATATATAATTACAAAGATATACAATTAAAAAGTCCATATTTGGGTTTTGGTCATACAGTGTTCCAGCACCCGTCCCTCCACCAGTGTCCATCTCCCACCACCAACGTCCCCGGTTCCCTCCCCTACCCCAGCCTGCCTCCATGGCAGGTTCTTTATTTCATTCCCTTACTCTCTTTCTCTTTTCCTTCCCTTCCAGACTACGGAAGTAATCTTTGTCTTAAGGTGATACTGATGCCTTTCTATAAGATGTGTGTTCATAAAAGCAATCAACCACTGAATAATTGCTTCAAAGAATGAGCAGAAAAAACTTTGCAAGAATGCCCATGTGGAGGTGACTTGGATTCCTAGACAGAGGGGCTTCAGGGGCTGGAGAGATAGTACAGTGGGTTAGATGCTTGTCTTCCACTCTGGAAGCCCAGATAGTCCCCTGAGCCCCTTCGGCAGTGATTCCTGAGTGCACAGCCAGGAGTAACCCCTGAGCATCAGAGTGTAGCCCCCAAAACAAACAGAAAAGACCTTTAGAAGCCCCAGAGGTGGTGATTGTTGTTCCATGGGTACCTCAAATTGTCAGAGGTATCTCTGGCTACAGAAATTTGTGGTGAGGCGGTACCCTGCCATATCTTTAGCTGGGTCCTGCTACAGCTTGTCAGGATGGCCCCCTGAGGTGGGTTGATTTCTGGGGTTCTCTGCTTCTCTCTCTCTTTTCTCTCTTCCCTATCTCTCTCTTTCTTTCTCTCTCTTTCGCTCTCTCTCCACGCTGCCTGCATCAGAATGTCTGCTCCTATCCTCCAAGGCAGCATACATTATCCATGGCTCCACCCCCCAACCTTTTAGGATCTCCTTGTTTGCTCCGTGGAGGAGTGACGTGGAGGAGTGACGGAATGGCTCAATAAAAGTGGCAAAGAAGAATGTGTCAGGGGGTAAAGACAAGACCAGGAGACATGTGGATTCAGGCACAATGACCCGCCGGCTGCCACAGAGATTAGCCTCGCTCTCCCTTCATTGCTGGTGGTCTGGCCACTGTGGATATCAAGGCTCATGGCCCTCTTTGGCCTTTTGCTAGTCTCATGTCCTGCAGCCTGTGGCTCATGGTAAGAAGATGAAGAGACTCGTTGGCTCTTGGTGGAACCAAAGGAAAACTGGCACAGAGGGCACCAGTCCTTTAAACAAAACTCAGCCCTCAAATGCAGAATCTGCAAATTCAGAATCTGCAGAATCCACCTGCCCAAAAAACACACAGTATCCCCAAAGACAAACGTAAAGAGATTGATCTTCCATCCCTTCCTCCCTCCCTCCCTCCCTCCTCTCCTCCCCTCCCTCCCTCCCTCCCTTCCTTCCTTCCTTCCTTCCTTCTTCCTTCCTTCCTTCCTTCCTCCCTCCCTCCCTCCCTCCCTCCCTCCCTCCCTTCCCTTCCTTCCTTCCTTCCTTCCTTCCTTCCTTCCTTCCTTCCTTCCTTCCTCCCTTCCTCCCTCCTTCCTTCCTTCTTTCCTTCCTTCCTTCATTCCTTCCTTCCTTCCTTCCTCCCTTCCTCCCTTCCTTCCTTCCTTCTTTCCTTCCTTCCTTCATTCCTTCCTTCCTTCCTTCCTTCCTTATTTCCTTCCTTCCTCCCTCCCTCCCTCCCTCCCTCCCTCCCTCTCTCTCCCTTCCTTCCTTCCTTCCTCCTTCCTCCCCTCTCTCCTCCTTCCTCCCTCTCTTCCTTCCTTCCTTCCTTCTCTCCTTCCTTCCTTCCTTCCTTCCTTCCTTCCTTCCTTCCTTCCTTCCTTCCTTCCTTCCTTCCTTCCTTCCTTCCTTCCCTTCCTTCCTCCCTCCCTCCCTCCCTTCCTCCCTCTCTTCCTTCCTTCCTTCCTTCCTTCCTTCCTTCCTTCCTCCCTCCCTCCCTCCCTCCCTCCCTCCCTTCTTTCCTTCCTTCCTTCCTCCCTCCCTCCCTCCCTTCCTGTCCTTTTCCTTTATTTTTTTTTCAGTTTGGGACATACTAGGTTGTACTTGGGGCTTACTCCTGGCTCTGTGCTAAGGGATCAATCCAAGTGTCTCCAGGGACCATATGTGGTACTGGGGTTTAAACCCAGATGAGTTGTATGCAAGGCAAGCACCCTACCCAGTACTATCTCTACCGGGACTATTGCTCCGGCCCTAATTTTGATTTCTAAAATGATCCCTTTATTTATTTTTTTTTGGGGGGGTGTTTGTTTGTTTGTTTTTTGGGCCATACCTGATTTTTGTTGGGCCTGACTTTTTTCTTCCAGGCTCTGAATCGGAAATCACTCCTTGGTGGTGCTCAGGGGACCACATGAGATGCTGACGTGAGTCAGCCGCGTGGTTCGTAGGGGCCGGATGCCTGTACTAGCCCCTACACAGAAGGTTGCCAGTGGGTGGTGTGGAACAGGTTGAGCTTGATGTTGCTCGCTGATTGGTTTGGGAACGTGATTTCTCCCCACGGGAACTCTGAGGAGCTCTGGCACATGCACCCCTGGGTGATCAAGAGTTAATGTTCAGTGCCAGTGGGCAGTGGGTGGCTGCGATGAATGCAGGTTATTGTGCACCTGGAACAGGAACCAGAGGCCTCCACCTGACCAAGGAAATGCCAGCCTGGAAGAGTGATAATAAAGAGGAGCTGCCGTTCAGAGCTCAGACCTGGCAGGCCGGGTCATTTTGTAAAGCATTTCCCATCATGCCAAAAACAAGTATTCAGTGAGACAAAGAGAGAGACCCCACCCCCACCCTCCCCTGTTGATTCTCTTGGTGCAATTTGCTGTCATTCCGAAAATGGATATTTAGGCCCCTTTTTTGCCTCTCTGGTAAAATGTTTGTGTCGGGCTCTGTGCGGACACTGGTAATCACGCTGGGCCTTCTGCGCAGACTGTTTCAATCATAGTTCTTTTTCTGTTTGCTGTCATCTACGTTTAAGAATAATAACATGGGTACACTCAGCCCTGGCCAAGATTAGGCCCATCTTCATAGTTCTCCTTCTCCAGACAAAGTTGCCTTTGTGTAACTCCTGTGGGGAGGATTTGGTGACACGAGAGCTCCATGGGCCGCTGGGACTTCTGAGTAACTGCAGTGCAGTGGCCCGGGTTCCTTGGGCTCCTCTAGGATGGGTCTCTCCTCTCTGCTCATACTCTTCCCACTCTCCTCGTAAAGAAGGGGGGTTGGCAAAGGCTCCTTGGAGCTGAGCTGGGTTCTAGCCAGGGCAGAGCTGAGCCTGGCTCTCTGTGAGGCTTTCAGGGGGAGGAGGGGAAATGGGCACACTTGGGCCACGTATGGAGGGCAAAAAAAGGGGGTCATCCAGCATGAAGACAATGGTGTTGGCCAGAGGGGTGACTTTGCCCCGAATTCAGGCTCTGCAGTAGTGTGAACTGCCTTGGGTCACATCCAAGCTCTGCCACTTGTGAATTGTGGGAGATGAGGCAGATTTGTTTGTTTTTCGAATAGGAAATATTTTCTCTTTCCTCTTCCCATCCCTCCCTCTCCCCTCCCCGCTTTTTCTGTTGACTACCCAGTTGTGCTCCCCTTGACTCATGTATGACAGTGCTCTGTGGTGCTCCCTTGACTCACTCATTTATGGCAGTGCTCTCTGGTGCTCCCCTTGACTCACTCATTTATGGCAGTGCTCTGTGGTGCTCCCCTTGACTCACTCATTTATGGCAGTGCTCTGTGGTGCTCCCCTTGACTCACTCATTTATGGCAGTGCTCTGTGGTGCTCCCTTGACTCACTCATTTATGGCAGTGCTCTCTGGTGCTCCCCTTGACTCACTCATTTATGGCAGTGCTCTGTGGTGCTCCCCTTGACTCACTCATTTATGGCAGTGCTCTCTGGTTCTCACCTTGACTCACACTCATTTATGGCAGTGCTCTGTGGTGCTCCCCTTGACTCACTCATTTATGGCAGTGCTCTGTGGTGCTCCCCTTGACTCACTCATTTATGGCAGTGCTCTGTGGTGCTCCCCTTGACTCACTCATTTATGGCAGTGCTCTCTGGTGCTCCCCTTGACTCACTCATTTATGGCAGTGCTCTGTGGTGCTCCCCTTGACTCACTCATTTATGGCAGTGCTCTCTGGTTCTCACCTTGACTCACACTCATTTATGGCAGTGCTCTGTGGTGCTCCCCTTGACTCACTCATTTATGGCAGTGCTCTGTGGTGCTCCCCTTGACTCACACTCATTTATGGCAGTGCTCTGTGGTGCTCACCTTGACTCACTCAGTTATGGCAGTGATCTCTCCAGTCCTGGTGGTGACGCTTGCCAGTGGTCATACCCTCGGCCACCAGGCTTGCCCGCCTTTTAAGCTGTGATGCTCCCTGGGGATCCCAGGCAGCAGAACTCATGATGGGACTTCAGTTGGCACACGTGGATGGCACTGGGGTGGGAACTCGAGGTCTCACGCTTGCGGCTGCTACTTCTGCCACTGAGCCCCCAATCCAGTCACTTCTAGTTTCTCTAATTGTCAAATGCCGACCTCAAAGTGTCAGTTGGATTAAAGAAATGAAATCTGTGATATGAGTAGTACTTGGCTTGGTTTGTAATCATAATTTTTTTTTCTTTTTTGGGTCACACCCGGCAATGCTCAGGGGTTACTCCTGGCTCTGTATTCAGGAATTACTCCTGGCGGTGCTGGGGGACCATATGGGATGCTGGGGATCTAACCTGGGCGGCATGGGCCGGCAGCGTGCAAGGCAAACGCCCTACCCGCTGGGCTATCGCTCCGGCCCCTGTAATCATAATTTTATAATCAGACATATTTCTTGTTTGAATACATTTTGCTGTGTTTGAATTCTTTGGTGTTAGTATATTTTTTGGTGGCAGGGTGATTGAACCCAGGTCTTCTGTGTACAAGCCCACACTCTATCCCTGAGCTACATCTCTGGCCTTGTTTAAATTTTTTTGGGGTTGTACCTGGCGGTGCTCAGGGGCTACTCCTGGCTCTGCACTCAGGAGACACTCTTGGTGGTGCTTCGGGACAACCAGGTGGGACGCAAGGGATTGAGCCCAGGTTGGCCGAGTGCAAGCATCCTACCCTCTGTACTATCTCTCCAGCCTCTCGAGGTTGAATTCTTATCCTATTGCCTTACTGCACTTGAGAAATGTTTTTCCTCTCCTAGCGCCTCTCCTTGACTGACCAACTGCCATTGCCGGTGAAGGCAGACAATTAGTAACTACTAAGTTTCTTTTGGTTTGTATCTGAGTTGTATAGAGAAAAAGTTACTTAGAATCACTGAAATGCATTCCCTGTGTCCCTGGTTAAACTAGAAGGTGTTTGTTAGAAATAAAAGAAACAATGCTTTTGGCTCCAAGCGCCTTGCTGAGAATGGGGTATGGATTCTGGACAGGACAAAAGCCATGTACAAATGTTCCATGTGGAAGAACTATGTCCAACTTAAGCTTTGTCGAGTTTGACTTCGAGGGGTATGAGCAATCATGGTATATGGCACTTTCTCAGAACAGCCACCGTGCCTTACCTGTGTACCTCTTGTGGTATTTTCTATCACATCTATGCCTGTCATATACTGTTTTCCCATTCAGAGAGAAATTTGATTTGTTCGTTTTGAGCTGCACCTGGTTTTGTGTGTGGGAGTCAGTTGTGGTGCCAAGGGGACCATGCAATACTGGGGATCGACCGTGGGCCTCCCCACATGCAAAGCACGTGCTCAGCCCTTTAAGCGCTCCCCTCTCTCCCTCCCTCCCTCTCTCTCTCTCTCTCTCCCCCTTCTCAGACAGAAAGCATGTTCCTTGAGTGCAGGATTTGTGTCTGAATACTGCTGTTTCTTTCACTTGTTTATAGTTGAGTATTCAACAAATAGAGTAAATATTCTTTAATGCAAAGACATTGCAGATTGAAACAAGACCATTTCTTGCATTCAGGGATATATATTCTGCATCATAATTATTGGGACAATATCTATGTTCCCCCACAAGTATTTTACCAAAAATTTTTGTGGATAGGGGAGTCTGATGAATTTGGAGTGAATCCAGGCAGGAAGAGCCAGCAGAGAAGCCCTCGCTGGGCCAGAGCGATAGGGGAGGGTGTTTCCCTTGCACATAGCTGACCCGGGTTCCATCTCCAACATCCCATATGGTCTCCAGGAGTGATTCCTGAATGCAGAGCCAGGCGTAACCCCTGAGCATAACCGGATGTGGCCCCAAACTGATAAACGAAAAGAAGCCCTGGTCAAAGCCAACTCTGGATAATTGTGGCAGATGGGGCGGGAGGGAGAGCTCTGGGAGATGTGTGCGGTGTGTGAACATGTATGTGTGTAGTGTGTGTGGTGTGTGTATGTGGTATGTGTTGTGTATATGTAGTGTTTGGTATGTATATGAGTACGGTTGTGTGCTATGTATGGTGCTTATGTGTGATGTGTATGTATGTGTGTGGTATGTGGTCAGTGTGTGTGTGTGTGTGTGTATGTGAATTGTTGTGAATTCAGTCTCCCATCTCCTGTGCAAAGTTTCCGCTTTCTTCCTGGAGTCAGGCACGGCAAGTGCTTTAACTCACTTATGTTAAAGTGAGTTACATGAGCACCGCCGGTACAACCCAGGTTGGCCGTGTGCAAGCAGGCATCCTACCCTCTTCTCCTACACCACTGGGAATGATCCAGCCCCACCAGCCCTCGGAACCAGAGTAGCCCCAAATAATGATGGGTGTGACCCCAAAACAAAAACAAATAGTCTACTGCAGCTCTGTGAGCTATGATGGTTCTTCTGGTTGCTTCATGGTGTCTCCTTGACTGGAGAAGAACTGAGAAAGGTCCAGTGGCTGAGAGCTGAGAAAACCATCTCCAGCAAAGGGCATATAAGAGACATATAAGAGAGGTACTGTCTCTTGGTACCTTTCCCTATTTGGTCCACACCTGTCAGTGCTTAGTGCTTAGTCCTGGCTCTGTACTCAGGGATCTGTGCAGGGACTGGAGGACCATTTAGTGTACTGGGGATCAGATTTGGTTTGAGTGCCACATACAAGGCCATCACCCTGCCCACTGTGCTCTCTCTCACCACTGTGCCCATTGCCTCTTTCTAACTCTGATTCTTTCATGTCCTTTCAAAGTCTCAGGTAATATATGAAAAGGGGGGAAATGCACTCTTCCTAAACAGTAGAAGACAGACTGGTTTGGGCTTGGTGACAGAATGACGGTGTGTAACCCTGGTGTCACACACAGAGAAGGAGGGGGGAGAGAGAATAGTCGGAGAAATGTATTATGTAATCATTAGGAAAAGATCCTTTTTCTCAGAATTAGGGAGACTAACAAAGACATATAAGAGAGGAAGAATAATTGCAGATGTAAGTAGATCTGGACCACAAAGGGCTGGAGCTCAACATTGCAGAGAGGGATCCTGTTTGGTTTTTGTTTTAAATCTGCGGGGCCACACCCGATGGTGGTCAGGACTTACTCCTTGCTCTGTGCTCTGGAATTGCTCCCAGTGGACTTGGGAGACTATATGGCATGCTGCTGGGGATCGAACCTGGGTCAGCTGGCGTGCCAGTCCACCACTGCTGTGTTATCGCTCTGGCTGGGATCCCAGTTGATCCCCAGCACATCATGGTCCCCAAATACCACTGGGAACGATCCAGCCCCACCAACCCTTGAACCAGAAGTAGCCCCAAATAATGATGGGTGTGACAAATAGTCTACTGCAGCTCTGTGAGCTATGATGGTTCTTCTGGTTGCTTCATGGTGTCTCCTTGACTGGAGAAGAACTGAGAAAGGTCCAGTGGCTGAGAGTTGAACAAAACCATCTCCAGCTAAGGGCTGTTTCAGAGCTAAGGGAGGCCAGGAACCCTTGAGTCCTGCCCACCACTGTGGACAAGAGTTTGGTCCAGGGGCCAGAGCTATAGCATAGCAGGTAGGGCATTTGCTTTGTATGCAGTGCACCTGGGTTCTATCCCCAGATGGTCCTCTGAGCACCACCAGAAGTAATTCCTTAGTGCAGAGCCAGGAGTAACCCTTGAGCACCACCAGGTGTGACACAAAAAGGAAAAAAAAATAAATAGTTTGGCCCAAGGGCCTTTGCCCTTTGCTCCATTGTGGGTTCCATGATCTTCCTGCGGGTACTCTTGGACTTCTCAGTGAATAAGCAGAGACCAGCAGCTCCCGCTGGTGTTGACGCTGTCCATCTTCAGCTGGTTTGTGTTGGGGGGACAATTCAACTCAAAGCTGAGACCACATTTGGGCAGGCAGGTGGATTGGAATATTCATGAACCCCCTTTCCAGAATGAGCCCGAGACTCACTCTCCCGGTAGGGTCTGGAGAAGGCGCCTGGCCCTGGACTTGCCTGGTGACACGCATGTCCTCACTTGCCCTTGCACTGTATGAGGGGACGCCTGAAGCTGGGAGTGAGCTCAGAGGATGTCCAACTTGGCTTATTGCTCTCCTTGCTTCCAGCCTTGCCTTTACCCCAAACACTCTTCTTGAGTATCTGGGGTGACTTGCTCTGTTGTTTGTTTGGGGTAGGGGCTTCATTCATGATGATCAGGGGCTGTTCATGGCTCTAGGGTGGAGGCACTGTGCAGTGCCAGGGATCGAACCCAGGCCTCCTCCAAGTAATACATGTGCTAAACCAACCTTGTTTGTTTTATCTTTTTGGGGCACACCCAGCAATGCTCAGGGGTTACTTCTGGCTCTGCACTCAGGAATTACTCCTGGCGGTGCTCAGGGGACCATATGGGATGTCGGGATTGAACATGGGTCTGCTACATGCATGGCAAATGCCTTACCCGCTGTGCTATCGCTCTGGCCCCACACATTAACTTTTTAAAAAGATTGTTGGTGGTGGTGGCGGGGCTGGAGGTTGAGGCCTGGTTGTGGAGCTTGGGGCAGTACTCCTGGCTCTGTGTTGGTGGCGGTACTTGGGAGACCTTGTCCTGTGCAAGGTAAGTACTTTATGAACTGTGCTATTTCTTCAACCCTGTTAGCCACATTTTTATGCCTTAGGATCTTTGTCCCGGCAGCCCCAGTTCCCTGTATGTCTCCAAACATCCAAGTGGCTCGCTCACTCCCTTCCGGTCTTGGCTCTTTCTCCTTTTCCCTGTCAAAGAGCAGTAGCTCCTTCCAGCTGACACTCTCTCGCTATTGACTCTGCTCTATTTAGAAAAACCACAGTATTTATTGCTTTTTAACATGCTTAATGAATGCTCAGTTTGCTGTCTCTCATCTTCTCCCCCCCGCAACTCGCAGCTAGAAGGTCAGCTTTATTTATTGATGTATCCCAAGCATCTCAGAGCAGAATCAGCCATGGAGTTCGTGCTTAATAAATATTTGTTGAATGAATGAGTGAAAACACACAGGCCTTTCACACGCCCGAGTATGATTGAGTGTGTTCTGCTCAGAAGCTAGCCTTGAACACGTCTTGCTGACTGTGCATATGTCGTCCCCCAAACCCCCCAGGTGTATCTTATTAAAACGGCTGTTTTTCTTTGGCTTCTCTAATTTGACTCTCTTTTGTATTACCATGAACCCAGGATGGAGGCAGATGATTAAATACCGGTAAGGCAAGGCTGAGTGTAGCATGGCGCAAGGATTTGAGCCCTGCTCGGTTTCCAAATCAAAGCCTGGCCTTTGGCAATCTTCGAGATTTCCATATAATTTTCACAGACCTCTGTTTTCAGCCAGCCTTGTGAAGTGCATGCCCTGCAGATAACTTGACTAACTCCTGTGACTCTATTGCCTCTCACTTTTCTGTTGTCGTTCATCATGATGTGCTGGAGGCCAGGTAGTACTGGTGCTCAGCGGGCACTAAGCCCTGGGCTAGCTCCTCAGTCCCTCTACTTCCCTTTCGAGGGTAGCTTTGGAGGCAGAAAGAGGCCGGTCAGTCGAAGGTGTGTTTTCCTTGGCATCCTCTAACCTTCTCGGCCTCAGTGCTGGACTGTCCACCAAAGGCTGACAGAACTAGCAGGCCTTAGCGATGGCCTCCCGAGGATGAGGGGAGGAATCAAGATCCAGGCTTGAGTTTACAGGTGCTGGGGAAGAGCAGGTGTGAGGGAGAGGGACTCAGGACTTCGGTTTGTGGTTTGTTTCCACCCATGTCGAATGGATTTTCCTTTAGTTCAGCAATGGCAGAAAGTATCTCTCTGGGCAGCTCTTCATGTTTCACGAGTTCCCTCTTTCTCATCTCTAGATTTGCAAATCTAGATAAGGTGTGTGGTCTGTATATAGCAAAGGACAAAATAGTATTCCAACACTATTATTGATTGAGCATCTGCTGTGTATGGAACATTGTGTTGGTGGAATCACATTTTTTTTTAATTTTTTGAGTCATACCTGGCAATGCTCAGGGGGTTTCTCCTGGCTCTGCGCTCAGGAATTACTCCTGGCGGTGCTTCGGGGGACCATATGGGATGCGGGGATCAAACCTGGGCCGGCACAGGCTGGTCGCGTGCAAGGCAAACATTCTACCCGCTGGGCTATCGCTCCAGCCCCGGAATCCACATATTTTTTAACAGTTGGCATTCACATTGACTTATTTTTGAATACAAGTATGATTATGTATTATATATATGCAATAGAAAATTCATTGTTTCCTATATAAAAATACATACCTAGGGGCCAGAGCAATAGCACAGCAGGTAGGGTGTTTGCCTTGCACACGGCCAACCCAGGTTCAATCCCAGCATCCCATATGGTCCCCAGAGCACCGCCAGGGAGTAACTTCTTAGTGCAGAGCTAGAAGTAACCCTGAGCATTGCTGGTGTGACCTAAAAAGCAAAAACAAACAAACAAAAAAATATACTTAAGGGGCGGGAGGCGATAGCCCAGCGGGGCGGCGTTGCCTTGCACACGGCCGGCCTGTTCCGGCCCGGGGTTCGATCCCGGCGTCCCATATGGTCCCCACGCACCGCCAGGAGTAGTTCCTGAGTGCAGAGCCAGGAGTAACCCCTGAGCATTGCCGGTGTGACCCAAAAAGCAAAAAAAAAAAAAAAAAAAAAAAAAAATATATATATATATATATATATATATACTTAATATATCTTGTAATATATTGAATAGCATTTTAGTATTCCATGTTCCACTCATAGTATATAAATCTATTCACTTGTATCACTGTCTTCCCGTTGTTCATCGATTTGTTCTAGCGGGCACCAGTAACATCTCCATCCTCCGGCATCTGCTCGCTCCCGGAACATAAAGAGCCTCAAACCACTCTATCAGGTCATGGGAATAAGGTCATAATTGTGACTGGTAATTGGCTTATCAAATACGGCAGCTTGCCAGGCTCTGCCGTGCAACATTTGAGTATAGTTAAAATTTAAAAGGTACATTACCTCTAAATTTGTTAGTGTGAAAGCGCTAAAATTTTTAGTTCTGTGCTGTACTTCAATGCTTTCCTCAATTTTCTGGCAACTTGAGTTTTGTACTAAGGAGCTTTACCTGTATGGTCTGCTGTAATAGTCCCGATCGTCATAACCTTGATCATATTCTCTGTTGTAGTAATCTTGATGGCGTGGGCTGCCATAGGTAGGTCTTCCCACATAAATATAATTTATAGAATCTAAGGAGAAATAGCATATTAATGTTTTATATATTAAATAACAATACTGTTGGCTTTTTTTGTGTGTGTGTTTTTTGTGTGTTTTCTGGGTCATACCTGGCAATGCTTAGGACTTACTCCTGACCGCACTTAGTAATCACTCTGTGGGCTCAGAGGTACCATTGTGGTATCAAGGATTGAACCTGGGTCAGCTGCATGCAAGGCACATGCCCTACCAACTGTACTATTACTACGTCCCTGAGTAACAGTACTATTGAAAACTAAATGTAAGTCATGCCCAAGCAAAATCTTCCACATATCAAAAGATAAAGTATTAGAGGGTGAATCAGGATGAGTTTCCTTGTGAGCTGCAACTACCCAGAACACACAAATTCATGCTGGAAATGTTGACACAAAGAAGTGGGTCTACTTGAAACATGTAAATGTTTTCTTATCTCTTTCATATTCAACTTTATGAAACACCTAAGCTCTTCTGCATGTCATGTGCACACAGCTAGCATGGACACTCTGAACTGGGTTGCCAAAGTTGAGTGGTGGCTTGCAAACCTGGGCAAGCACTGCGCTTTGGAGGCAAACAAAAGACCAAAGTGGTAGTCCAGTGGGAAGGGCATTTGCCTTGACCACGGCTGACTCGGATTCTATTCCCAGCACCCCATCTGATTCCCGAGCCTACCAGGAGTGATCCCTGATCTCAGAGTCAGGAGTGAACCCTGGGCACCCCCAAAAATCAACAACAAAAAAGAAGAAAGTCACAAACCATTAGGGGTGTGCTGAGATAGGGGAACGAGGCGACACAGGCTTTCATGTTTTGTAATCCTGACTGTAGGAAATGTCAGTGGCCACAGCTTTTTTTTACTCTGGCATATTAAACACAGTGGAGACCCCGAGATAGAATCAAATCTGTTATTGCTTAATTGTGCTAAATGTTGTGGGGGTTGGTTTTGTATAAGATGCATCAGTTTCCCTAATAACGTGAATGTTTCTCAATTTAAATTTCTTATTTTGTGGGGTGTGGAGGGACCTTGTACACCCATGGTTCTCAGGGGACTATGTAGTGCTCGTGTGTAAAATATGTGTCTTCCTTTGAGTTATTCCCTTGGCTTCTAAATTTCCATTTTCAGTAAGAACTGCTTTGGGGCAGGTGGTGGCTCTTGACAGAGCACTTGCTTGCATGTCTGGTTTCAAATCCTTGGCAGTGCAAAAGCAAAGGCTTGTTGAATTGCTTTAAACAGACCTAAAGATACCTTTGGTTTCAGCGTTTAGATTAAGTAGAAAGAGGTCCAGAGATACAGCTCAGAAGGCTGAGGGGATATACTTTGCCTGTGGAAGGCCCTGAGCAATCCGAGAGCACAATGTCAGGAGTAGCCTTGAGCACTGCCTGGTGTGGCCTACGCCCCTCCCTCCAAGTTTTATAAGTAGAATGGAGTTGAGTTATGCTTTTCCAAGTCTGTGTCTTAAATTCCTTTAAAATGGAAAACCTTTATATCATACTTTAATCTGCGTACAGAGATCTGTATAAAAGAGTACATGCTGGGACACGACACATGGGCAGTAGGTTTAGAAAAGCATCAAACATTAAAGGTTGGCTAGGAATGAATTCAGTACACTAGGCTGACATCTTCCTGTGTAAAGCAATTTTACCTTAAAAAGTTACAGAGGGGCTGGAGAAAGGAAGCTGGTAGGGTGCTTTGTCTTGCGTGTGGCTGACCCGAATCAATCTCCAACATCCCATATGGTCTCCAGAGCCCCACAGGAGAAATGCCTGAGTGCAGATCCAGGAATCACCCATCAGTATGGCCCCCAGACCAAAATAAATACTTTTTAAAAATGTATGAAAGATGTTAGGGAGGTGCCGGAATGACAGTACAGCAGGCAGGGTGCTTGCCTTGCATGTGTCTAAATTGGGTTTGAAAACTGGCACCACATATGTCCTCTGAGACTTGCCAGGAGAGATCCCTGAGTGGAGGGCCAGAGTAAGCCCTGAGCACTGTTGGGTGTGGCCCCAAAGTGCACCAAAAGAGAAGGAAACAAAAAATCGATGACAAACAATGCCCCTCCACCCTCCGAACAAGTAGGCAGACAGACTAATCAACAAGCCAACAGACAGACCCTTTCCAGACCCTTCCCTGTATCCACATCAGGTCACTTAAGTTAACAAAAGCTCTGCAAATGCTCCTGAGATCAGGCCTTTTGTTTCCTGGGATGTAGCTGAGACATTGTGATTCTTGGAATTTCTACTCCGTTCCTTGATTCCTTGGTAGATCCAGTCCCTAGAGGCCTCTCTCCACCCACACCCCAATCGTGGGTCTGATCCATCAGTTTGCCTGTCTGTGAATGGTCTCCCCTTTCCCGCGCTCCTCCTCAGGAACGAAGATTCTGTGCATTGCTGCCTCTTGTTCGAGGTTTCTTTCTTTCCTGTACAGCACTCTCAGACAGTCTGTGAGAGACTGTGAGAGACTGTGCAGCCAGACTTGGGCTGTGCTCCTTCTTCCTTTGGCTTCGAGAGAGTCCCCTTTCAGGGGAAGCACGCATCTTGCATCTTTCTTTTTTTTTTTTTTTTTTTGGAGGGGGGGTCCGACCCTGCAATGCTCAGGGGTTACTCCTGGCTCTGCACTCAGGGATTACTCCTGGTGGTCCCTGGGGGAGGATATGGGGGTGCTGGGGATCGAACCCCGGTTGGCAACATGCCAGGTTCACCTGGGTTCAATCCCCAGCACCCCATATGGTCCCCCTAATTCTATCAGGAGTAAAGGCTGAACACAGTGCCAGGAATAAGCCTTGAGCACTGCTAGGTGTGTTCTAAGGACTAAAAAACTATAGAAAATAAGCAACAAAATGGAAGCTAGACCTGAGGTGGAACATGTGCCCTGCATATGAAGGGCTGGGTTGCTCCCCCAGGAGCAGCAAGAAAGCTAAGAAAGAAGGAAAAGTCACGTGGGTCCCCCTTCAGCTTCCGGAACCATCTTCTCTCTTTGTTGTAAGTTTCCTTTGAACTGTTTTGTAACATGCTTGTGTTTCCCCCAGAGCTGTCCTTGAGCCATACTGCAATTCTGTTTTTGGTTTGTTTTTCTGTTGTTATGGGGCCACTCTAAATGGCTCTTTGGGCAACCCAGGCTTTTCCCAGTGGCGCTCAGGGAACAGCGGCGATGCGTCTGGTAGTACTGGGGGTGCTACAGGTGGAACACAGACTCCCAAAGCGCACTCCGGGGCCCAAACCCTGGCTCAGGAAACCCTGGTGCCTCCCTTGGTCACTCTCAGTCCTCGGTCTGGCCCTGTGCTAGCTGTACGAGGGGCTGGAGATGAGGCACTTGCCTTGCGTGTGAAGGGCCTTGGTTTGATCCCTGGCACCATGAAATTAAGCAAATAAAATGGTGTCTGCAGGACCAGAGAGATAGTGCTGAGTCTTAGGCGCTTTGCAGATGGCTGGGGCTCTGACAGTTTGAATCTGACACCGCATGTGGTCCTCAGAGCACTGCCAGGTGTTTGCAGCCATGAGCACAGAGCCGGCTCCCTGTCCCGCCCCAGCACCACACCAAGGCATTGTAGCCCCCTTTTGCTGAGGTGGATTCTAAGACTCCTAGAGGAAGGAAACTTTAGTTCACATGGAACATAAAGTCAGTCCGGGGCATTCTAGAAGTTTCGGTGTCTAGTCCTCACCCGCCTCCCTAGCAAAGGCGGCTGGAAAAAGCAGAGGTATTGAAACGTGTCCAGACTCTCGGAGAACTGACCAGCTGCTGGCCTCTAAGTGCCATGCACAGATGGCCCCTGCCGCTCAGAGTCTATGCAGCAGAACCCGCTGCGCCTGTGGGGGGGCCTGCTGCATAGACTCTGGAGTGTGGCTTCATGCTAGGATCTTGGGGGTTGTGCCTGCTGCTCTAACCATCTGTAAAGTTGGGGTTCTTATGTTTGCCCAGCACAAACAAGTCCCTTAGGCAAGAGGGAAGATGAACTGCAAGTTTAACTGGCCTTGATAAATAGGACACCCAGCAGACCAGTCTATCATAGCCAGGATCATCGACACCCACCCTGCAGCAGTTTTTTTTTAATCCGGCCCAGGTATGCTGAACCAGAGACTCTCAGACATGGGGTAAAGCTGCTACTTGCTCTCCCTGTGCCCAGCCGCTCATGAGGCGCCCGGGAGGCATGGCGAGTTCTAGCCCTGGCCTGCCACCCCAGCAGAGCCTCACAGCAAGCCAGACGACCCCCCCACCTGACTCAATGGGGTCTGCCATTTTCCACATCCGGACTTCCCTCTTGTCACAACTCCACCCAGCAGACCAGACTATCACAGCCCGACTTGCGCGGCCGCTAGGGCCGCACGGTTCATCAATAATTGCTTATTTATTTATTTATTTATTTATTTATTTATTTATTTATTTATTTTTGCTTTTTGGGTCACACCCGGCAATGCTCAGGGGTTTCTCCTGGCTCTGCGCTCAGGAATTACTCCTGGCGGTGCTCGGGGTACCATATGGGATGCCGGGGATCGAACCCGGGCCGGCATGGGCGGCCGCGTGCAAGGCAAACGCCCTACCCGCTGGGCTATTGCTCGGCCCCAATAATTGCTTATTTAGAGGTGACTACAAGAGTATGCCACCCGCACGGCAAGCCTGGCAAGCTGCTCGTGTTGTATTTGATATGCCAAATACCAGTAATATTTATATTAGGTCATTCCCATGACCTAATATAATGGTTTGAGGCTCTTTATGTTCCTGGAGCAAGCGGATGCCTTTGGGTTCTACTAGCATGAGACAGGACATATGGAGATATTATTGGTGCCTGCTCTAGCAATAGATGATCAACGGGAAGATAGTAATAGTGATAGTGATAAATAGGACAGGTTGCCCTGTATCTGTGGTGGCTCAGGGTTCGAGCTGGCTCTGTGGGGATTCCCCAGAATGCTCTAACAGGGCAGAGACCCTTTCAGCTGACGTTTTTTGGGTTTGAGTTATGGAACTCCATGTAATATGCTGTAGGATTTTGAAGTGTCAAGTTAAGTGGTTTTTAGTAAGTTATGCAACTGTTAACACGAACTAATTCCAGACAATTTTCGTTACCCGCTGAAAGAAAACATTTATTCCCCGTTTCCTTCTGCTCCAGCCCCTGGCCATTGCTGAATCTGTGTTCTTGATTCTTAGGGAGAAGCGGTAGCTGCACACACCCCCTGGCTGCTCCCAGCATGGGTCTGTGATGCTCTGATACCGTGCAGTGCTGGGGATCAAACCCCAGCCTCTTGGGGCTGGAGCGATAGCTCAGCGGGTAGGGCGTTTGTCTTGCACGTGGCTGGCCAGTGCCGGCCCGGGTTCGATCCCTGGCATCCCATATGGTCCCCGAGCACCACCAGGAGTAATTCCTGAGTGCAGAGCCAGGAGAAACCCTGAGCATTGCCAGGTGTGACCCAAAAAACAAAAAAACAAAACAAAACAAACAAACAAACAAACAAACAAAAAACCCCGAGCCTCTTGTGTTCAAAGCATGTACCTTTTGCCTTTGAGTATCTCCTCTAGCTGAAATCTTTTGTTTTCTGTTTTTACGAAATTTGTTCCAGACATTTCAAATCATGTGATCCCAGCAGCGACCTTCTGGCAGATTTGTTTCAGTCACACATGTGTGTTTCGTGGTCACCCATGCTGTGGCATGTCAGCAACCATCCTGTGGCGTGACCAAGTAGTACATTGGATGGATGGGAAGCATGGGGTTTCCTCAGCTCATTTGACTGATGGACATTTGGTTTCAGCTGGTTTTTTTTTTTTTTTGTTCGTTTCTTTTGTTTTTTATTTTGGCTTTTTGGGTCACACCCGAGATGCTCAGGGGTAACTCCTGGCTCTGCGCTCTGTTGTTAACGGGAATGTTAGTCTTCAATTGAGTCTTCTCGAGTCTTCATGGCTCTTCATTGTGACTCCAGGTGGTTTTTGAAATGTAAAGAGATACACCATTCTCTGGGATTCTGTCCATATGTGGAAAACACTGAGGCAGCCTAGCTCTGGGCTCATTGCTTGGGTCTCCCAGCTGTGCTAAAAAGGCATAGCCTAGAACTTTCCTCTCTGTGTCATAGGGTGGACGGGACCCCATAGAGAGTGCTGGAAGGAGGCAGGAGGCTTGTGTTCTCCCCCTCCACAGCTGCCTTGGGGGCTGTGCTTGTGTTCTCCACTCCACATCTGCCCTGGGGACCGGAGAGATAGTACAGGGGTTAAGACACTTGCCTTGCATGTGGCCATCCCTAGTCCAGTCCTCGCACTGTATCTGGTTCCCCAAATAGTATCAGAAGTGATCCCTGAGCACAGAGCCAGGAGTAAGCCCTGAGCACAGCCGAGTTGCAGAGTCTGGCATGCACTGTGCCCTGTACTCTAGCCCCAGCCCACTCCATCCATTCTAAGGACCAGCTCAAATGATTCTTCTTTTCTTCCATCTTCTTCGATCTTCTGTGTTGCTTGCACGCAGCTTTCCTTGGTCTTGCATTGCTGTTTCTTGCTTGTCATGTCCTTGTCTCATAGTGAAGTATCTCAAGGTCGGGACATTTGTTGAATGATTATATGGTAGATTATAATCTACCAGATTATCTACAGGAACATAAATGAAAACAAACATTGGGACCAGAGACATAGTACAATGGGTAGGAGGGTACTTGTCTTGAACACAGATGACCTGGGGTTCAATTTCTGACACCCTACATGGTTCCCTGAGCACAGCCAGGAAAATTCTTGAGAGCAGAGCCAGGGGTAACTCCTGAGAATTGGTGGGTGTGGCCCAAAGACAAAAAAACAACAAAAAAGGAAAAATAAACACCAATATAAAACATTGATCAACTAAGAAACCAACAGCGAATTTTTGTTTTTATCCACCATGAATTCTTAACTGTTTCTCTCAGTTTGGGTTTGGATTCATCATCTTGGGATTTAGTCTATCATGTGTTTATTTTTACTTTTTGGGTCACACCCAGCAATGCTCAGGGGTTACTCTTGGCTCTGCACTCAGGAATTATTCCTGGTGGTGCTTGGGGAACCATATGGAATGCTTGCTTGGGGGACCATATGGACCCGGGTTTGATCTCTGAGCACAGGGATCAGTTGCATGCAAGGCAAATACCCTACCCACTGTGCTATTGCTCTAGCCCCTCTCGTGTGTTTTAAAATCTATTAAAAATTGTGTTTTATTTGGTGAAGTAAAATCTGCTAACAGTTTCATTTTACATCAGACCATCAGAGTCATTATTCTGTTTCATCTTTACTGTCATAGCAGGTTTGTTGTTACCTCTTCAGATGAGGGCACTGAGGCCCAGCAGGATTTTTTGTTCTTTTAATTTGCTTTCAGTCACAAGGTTAGTTAAGTGTTGTACTGGGAAACCATTTCTTCTAAATCCTCTCAACAACTCAGAGTCTCCAGGAACAGAACTGCAGGAAGAGGCTGGCATTCAGAAAGGGAAGGAGTGGTAAAATACCCCATGATAGATACGCCCTGGAACCTTTGTAACTAATCCTGCCTGGCAGGCAAGCAAACTGCTTTTTGTTTTTTGGCATGTAAATAAAATCTGTTGTCTTTTTCTGCCTTCCTGCCCAAGTGGTTAGCAATCTCAAGTACATATTTCGTAAGTTAAGAGAATGCTGTCGACTTGATTGAGTTGTAATGAAAAATGTTGGGGACAGCTTTTAGCAGACTAGCTATCCATGAGTGTTCACGGAATCATGCAGTTGGTTTTCCTCTGAATGGGGCCGTAGGGACTCTCGGCTTGACCTTCTTCCCTACGCAGAAGAGCTTCCGCAGCATTAGTCGCTGTCATGGGCTGATGGATGTGCTCGCATTGTCCTGTGGTCTAGCGCTGAGCTTCTTCTCACTTGAGCTTGCTTAAGATCTTACTGGAGTCTCTTGAAGGGTTTTTAAAATCCCCAGTGTCTTTCTAATATTCCTAATAGTAGGATTGAAGGTCAGACCACACCCATGCCAATGGCATCACAATAATGTTGGAGATCTGGATGGTTGGAGAGACCCAAGCTTCGATATATTGGGAGGGTGGTTGGGCCATACCCAGGGGTCCTCAGGGCTTACTTCTGACTCTGCACTTGGGGATCACTCCTTGTAGGACTCAGAAAACTGTATGAGGGGGTCTGAGCACAGCGGGTAGGGCATTTGTCTTGCATGCAGCCGACCGGGTTTGATCCCCGGCATCCCATATGATTCCCCAGCACCATCAGGAGTTATTCCTGAGTGCAGAGCCAGGAGTAACCCCTGAGCATTGCCAGGTGGGACCCAAAAAGCAAAAGAAACAAACCAAAAAAAAACCTGTATGGGGTGCTGGGGATCAAACTTGAGTTAGCTGAAGCTATGGCAAGTGCCTACTCACTGTACTATCTCTCTGACCCCAACAGCTTCAGTGTTTTTGTTTGTTTAGGTGATTGGGTGTGCACTCAGCTTTGAGACCTGAGGATCAGGCACATATCACCTCTTGCTGAAGGTGCTGCTGTTAAGTTCCTGTTTTACAGAGGAGCAAGTAGTCTGTGTCCTTAAGCTGCTTGCCCCAAACACAGTTTATTATGAAAACAGATGCATACAAGGTTTTCTCTGGTTCTCCGTTTGGGGCGGCTGGGTGTATTCTTGGATACTCTGGTCACAATCTGAGATGGTTCTTTCTTGGTCTCTTTCTACTTTTCTAACTAAAATGATCCTGCTTTAGAAGAATAAATTGGAGCTGGAGAGATAGCACAGCTGGTGAGGCACCTGCTTGGCATTCAGCCAACCTGGGCTCTACCCCTGGCATCACTTTTGGTCTCCTAAACCCAGCAAGTAGTGATCTCTGAGCACAGATCCAGGAGTGATATATGTAAGCTATTGACTTGTAATGAAAATTAAATGGGGCGGCTCTCAGCAAACAAGCTTTCCATGGGTGTTCATAGAATCATGTAGCAGGTTTTCCTAGGAACTTTCTGGCTTGACATTCTTTCCCATGCAGAAGTGCCTCATTATCTCTGTCACGGGCTGATGAATATGTGTACACAGCGTCCTGTGGTCTAGTGCATATATATGGAGGTTTTAATTTTGTTTTTTGATTTTTTCTTCTGGTTTATGGGTTACACCTGGCGATGTTCAGGGGTTACTCCTGGCTCTGCACACAGGAATTACTCCTGGTGGTGCTTGGGGACCATATGGGATGCTGGGAATTGAACCCCAGGTTGGCTGCATGCAAGGCAAATGCCCGACCTGCCGTGCTATAGCTCCAGCCCCATGGAGGATTTAATTTTGTGTGGCGTTGCTGGTTCCATCCTGGCCTTCAACTCCTTAGTAAGGAACCTCAGATATTTCAGGCTGGGAATGGAAGCCTCTTCTTTTTATGAAGCTCTTTCTACATGTCACTGGAATCTTGGAGCTGTCATCCAGGGGGCGTAGTCTAGTTTTCTAGAGTAATACTGCTTAAGATCCTTCCTTTGGGGTGAAAGGCATGCCTTCAGATGTGAGGTGGTTTCTTTAGACTGTGGTTTCCAAAATGAAACCAGAGTCCCATGATGCGTTGGTGCCCTACTGTACCTCACGAGCCCCAGTGAGTCCTTCCCATCTCATGATTTGAGAATGATTTGAGCAGGGTTCAGCTGGGAGGTTTTCGGGCGACATGAGAAATCATTTGGTAAGCTCAGAGTGAGGCTAGCATGTCCTGAGGACCAGGATGACTTAACTCACCTGCCTTACACTTTGCCAAGGACAAGAGCCTCTTTTGAAGGCCTCTTCTAAAGGGTGCTTGGTCTTCTGATATGTTGGTTATATACTTTGCCAGTAGATGTTTTGAGAAATAGCTGCCAGTTCTTCTTAGGCTGAAAATTGGAAGCTACAACTGTCACTTTCAGGTGAGAGCAGACTCGAACCCACCCAAATTCCAGTGGAAGCCAATGACCTTATCTTCTAATGGGAGAGCAGTGCCAGACTTTGCTATTTCCCTCCCTTCCTTCCTCCCTTCCTCCATCTCTCCCTCCCTCCCTCCCTCCCCCTCTCTCTCTCTTCTTCCTCCCTCTCTTCCCTTCCTTCATACTCCAGAGGTGCCCAGGACTTACTCCTGGTTATGTGCTCAGGGATCACTCCTGGCCATGCTTGATGGACCCTTTGTGTTGCAGGGGATCAAATTGGTTGGCCGCAGGGAATGCAAGCTCCCTACTCACTGTACTATTGCTCAGTCTCCGATTTTCCAAGCTATAAGGATTTGTTTATTTTTAAGGAATTGGCTCATACAACTTTGAGGGTTGGCATGTCAGAATCTGTGAGGGAGGATGGCATGTTGGAACACCCAGGAATGGTGGTTATTGTAGTTCTGAGTCTGAGGACAGCTGGAGAGGAGGGAAATTCCTTTCTTCTCTTAAGAGCCTGAGCTGATTGGATAAGGCCCACTCGGTTATAAAAGTCCTCTGCTTGCCGACTGGTTTAAGTGTCAGTCATATATGCATGCATGCTTATGTATGTATGTTTTTCTTGGTTGAAATGCAGAATTTATTGGGAGGGGGTGAGTGGTGAGGACCGAGGTGGTGAGCATGAGTTTGAGGGGGCAGGTTCAGAGGCGCTCAGTTGTTGAAAATATTTTGATGGTTCTTCAATAGGTGATGTATTTTAGGAGTGTGAGCTCTTCTTGATATATTGATCACTTTATCTTTAAGAAATGAAGTCTCCATCCATGGACTGGAGAGATACTACAGCCAGTAGGGTGTTTGCCTAGTACACAACCAACCTAGGTTTGAGCCTCAGCATCCTGTATGGTCTCTGAAATACTGACAGGGTGTAAATTCTGAGTGCAGAGCCAGGAGTAACCTCTGAGCACCATCGGGTATGGCCCCAAAAGCAACCCAACCCCCTGTCAAAAAGGGAAAAGAAATGGACCAACCCTGCCCCTTCAGCCTTTTTAGTTTTTCAGTCTATATTGTCTGATATAACATAGCCATCTTGGCCTTTTTTAAGGGAATTATTTGCCTGGAAGATAGTTTTCCAGCCTTTAATTTTGAACCTGTGTTTTCCTGATTCTTTAGAAGTGTCTTTTTCAGGCAGCAGAGGGTAGGTTCAATTTTCTGGCCCATCCTATGTAGTTATTTTTTTTTATCTGCCTTATTGAATGAGGAGCAACCATTGAAGCTACTGACTAACCTAAGTAACCCAACTAACCTAACTAAGGAGTTAACTTGTTATTTTCCTGGCTGGTGCTAGTACTACCTGTTTGTATTAGAAAACTCTACTGCTGAACTTACTGTTTTCCCTATTTTCAGATGATCTGAACTTTAGGGACTCCTTTTTAAATTAATTTTTAATAGTACTCAATATTCTAATCCTTCAAGATAACTTTTACCCTCCTGTTGACATGGTATAATTCTTTAGCAGAGTATAGAAGAATGCTCGAGATTGAGTAGAGAATACTTTCAAAACCCTAAAGGATTTTTATAAATAACTTAATTTGTACTCATCCTATTATAACATTCTCAGTTTTTATTCTTGCTGAGTGTTTGTGATTTTTGTGACTTATCTAAAAAAAACTAGCATTTCTTCTTTTATTTTATGTATTTTTTTTTGCTTTTTGGGTCACAGCCGACGATGCTCAGGGTTACTCCTGGCTCTTTGCTCAGGAATTAACTCCTGGCGGTGCTTGGGGGACCATATGGAATGCCGGGATCGAACCCGGGTCACCCGGCCGCATACAAGGCAAACACTCTCCCTGCTGTACTATCGCCTAGCCCCAGCATTTCTTTTTAAACTAATTTTTAAATATATTGCAATTTCTTAAAACTGTAGTTCAGGTAACATGGTTATAGTAGTGTTGACATTAATTTATGGTTTTGGATATATAGTTATTCTCACCACCAGAGTGCCCAAGGCCCTCCACCCCTTCTATGTCATCTCTCATTCCTGTTTTCCTCCCCTTCCCCCCCCACTGCTTGGTGACTCTAGTTTGTATTCAAAGGCCAAGGGCATGACATCAATTCATACAATATTACTCTTTTTAAAATTTTCTCTTTATTCCCCAGCTGAGTGAGATCTTCCATATAGCATATATAAAACAGCATTCTAAAGTTCTATCTTTTGGGCCAATAACTTTCTTTTCCACAGAAGTTAAAGCAAAAATTCCAATGTCTGTTCCTCTGTATTAGCTGAAGGAGTTAATTGAAATTATTTATAATCTTTTGATCCTTGTCACACTACTCTGCCGAGCAATAATACACTAAAGAATTTTCAGAAAGCAACTCTTGGGGACCTAGTATTGCTCCTGCCTAAAATTGTGCTATTCAGGTTGCTTGAGCACTGCTGGGTGCAACCCCTAAGCAAAACAGCATCAAAAAATGTGCTAGCAGCTGGCATGCTACGTTGACCAAAATGATATGTTAAAAGAGGGAGGGGCTGAAGCAATAGTACAGAGGTAGGGCGCTTGCACTCTGCTGACCCGAGTCTCATCAGCACCGCATATGGTTCCCTCCAAGAATAACCAGGAGTAATTCCTGAGTGCTGAGCCTAAGCATTGCTGATGTGGCCCCCAAACAAAACAAAGCACAAATAGAGCAGGAGGGTGTTTGGATCATAAGTTATGCTCATGGCTTACTCCTGGCTCTGCATTCAGGGGTTCAGTCCTGGTGAGAGGCTCAGGGGACCAGTGTGGTGCCAGGGATTATACCCAGGCGCTATGTAGAAGGTAGGTGCCTCCACATGCACTAAAAAAATCATTTTAGGCACTGTGGTTTATATACAATACAGTCAACGGCTAGGGTTTCTTGTATAGATTGTCCCAGCACCCATCCTCCACCAGAGTGTCCACGTCCCCCGTGCTGGCCCAGTGCCCCTCCCCCACATCCTATTCCCACCTCTCCTTTGGCCCAGTGACCGAGAAAGCCAGTTGATTCTCAATTTCTGTTGCAGAAAAGAGCACTTGTATGTATGTATGTATGTATGTATGTATGTATGTATGTATGTATGTATTTTTTGCTTTTTTGGGTCACACCCGCAATGCTCAGGGGTTTCTCCTGGCTCTGCACTCAGGAATTACTCCTAGCGGTGCTCGGGGACCATATGGGATGCCAGGAATCAAACCCGGGCCGGCGGCGGCCCGTGCAAGGCAAACGCCCTACCCGCTGGGCTCTTGCTCCGGCCCCAGAAAAGAGCATTTTTAATGCAGAAGTAAAATCAAGCTGCTTTGGAGCAGAGATGTGAACTTATTGTTGCTGGGTGCCTTGTTCTTATTGCTTGAGATCCTAGGGACAGTCTTGCCTGGTGTTGGAGGGACCATGCCGTGATGGGGGGCCCAGAATGTGAAGACTGTGCTCCAGCCCTTTGAGGTCACTCACAGGTCCTCTTCCTCCCTCTTTTGTTTCTTTAACCCAGGAATTTTGTCCTTTTCTCTCTTCTCTGGAGACCAGAGTGAGAGCATAGAGGGTAGGACACCTGCCTTGCATGGGGCTGACCCAGATTCGATCTCCAGCATTCCATATAGTCCCCTGAGCACTGCCAGGAGTAATTCTCGAGTGCAGAGCCAGGAGTAACTCCTGAAATATTGGGAAGGACAAAGAGGTGACTCCAGCTGGGAACACCTTGGAGAGGCTTAAAGAAGGGACGAGGAAGAGCCGCCAACATTGAGGTTGTATGGAGAGAGGATGGCCCAGAGACTGGAGTGCAGGCATTGCATGCGGGAGCCCTGGTTCCCACATCACTGGCACCGTATGGCTTCTGTAGCACCAGCTGGAGAGCAGTGAACAGTTCTGTTGGACTGTATCACTTCACTTGTGTCACTTGTCACTTGTCTTCCTGTTGTTCATCGATTTGCTCGAGCGGGCACCAGTAACATCTCCCTATGTTCTGTCACATGCTAGTGTAGCACAGGGGCATTTGCTCGCTCCAGGAACATAAAGAGCCTCAAACCATTTCATCAGGTCATGAGAATGAGGTGTATAACTGTTACTGGTATTTGCTGGACTGTAGGGAGGAAAAGTGGGAGAGTTGAGGAAGGAGAAGGGGGCTCCAGGTCTGCTTAGTGAAGGCCAAACACGGTCTTTCCAGCATATCGTGGTACAGCCCTTGACACACAGCATGTGGGACAGAATTTGAGTCAAAACTGTGGCCTTCGTTCTAGAAAGCTGCCCCAGCACAAGGCCTTGACTCTTTGGATCTTGGGCTCGTGGCCCGCTGTGATGATTTGCTCTCGGTTCAAAGACGTGGAAGATGCTGCAACCGGCTGTTTCACAAGACTGCTCCAGAGACACTGAGCTGAGGGCAGTTACGCCAATGGGCCTCATCTCTACGAGGACTTTCAATCAAGAGCAGGATTCCTGCCTCTGAATACAGCACAGAGAGCTGTCATCTGCTGTGTGAGTCTCTGAAACATAAAAGCAGAGACCAGGTGTGGAAGTGCTTCTGCTTGGAGGGACTGGAGGAAGCGAGATGGGATGAGGTTCTTACTGAGCCCTTAATTGGTCGGGCAAGCATTTCCCTGGGTCTCAGGTGCCCCCTCAAGGGAACTTCTGTGACCCTCTATGGGATGCTAGGGATTGCTAGGGATTGAACCGGGATCGGCCGTGCAAGGCAAACGCCCTACCCGCTGTGCTATCGCCCGGTCCCCCTCCAGTTAACTGTTGAAGTGGATGATGAGCCCTTGAGTAAATGACTCATTTTGTATTATCCAATCTTTTTTTTGTTTGTTTGTTTTTTTCATTTTGTTGTTGTTGTTGTTCTGTTTTGGGGCCCACAGTCAGTGCTGCTCAGGCCTTACTCCTGGCCCTGTGCTCAGGGATCACTCTTGGCAGTGCTCAGGGTTTGATCCTTGACACTGAAAAACAAAACAAATAAGCCAAAACAAAAAACAAAACAAACAAACAAATACTTGCTACTTTATTGTGTTGTTGTTAGTACAGTGGGTGTGCAGAGTGGTTTTTGCTGAGGTTTTTTGTTTGTTTTGGTTTGGGGGTCACATCCACGGGTACTGAAGGACTGTCCCTGGCTTTGTGTTCAGGGTTATGTGGTCCCAGGAATCAGGGTGAGGTTGAGTGCATGCACGACAAGCAAGAGCTTTAACCCCTGTACCATCTCTCCGAACGTGCTTCATTGTTATGCCAAGTTAGGCAGCAGAATGTTAGCTTGCAGAGATATAAAAATAACCTCCTAAGTGCCAACGAACAGTTAAACCTCTGGAAGGATTACAGTCCAGCTGTGCTTCAGCTGGAGTAACTTTAAAGTGTGATGCCAGTTGGTGTAAGAGGAAAGTGGCTAACGATTGTGAAATGTTGCTTCTCTTGTGTTTCACATTGGTGCCTGCTCTTGCAGTCTCTACAGTTGAAATATACTGGATTGAAGGAAGAGTCCAGAAAAACTAGAAAAGAAAAAAGTGAAAGTTGGGGGAATAATCGGATTTTTTAATCAAAGGTTCTGCATTTATGTAGACAGGTAAGGCAAGTGTCCTATCTCAAGAATTGTAGCCCACAACTGCAAGGTTTTGTGTTTGAGGGGCCAGAGCAATAGCACAACCAGGAGCGCATTTTCCTTACACGCAGTGGGCCCAGGTTCTATCCCCAGAATCCCATGTGGTCTCTGAGCACTGCCAGGAGTAATTCTTGAGTGCAGAGCCAAGGAGTAACGCCTGAGCATTGCTGGGTGTGACCCAAAAAAAAAAAAAAGGATTCTGTGTGGGAAATGGTGATCTGAGTGGGAAATGGTGGCTTTCTAGAAATGCCAAGACAATTTCTTTTTATTTTGCTTTGTTTGGGGGCTACATCAAGCAGTGTTGGGGGGTTTGGCTACTCCTGTTGGGGCTTGAGGAACCGTATGTGATGCTGGGATTGAACCTGGGTTGGTCGTGTGCAAGGCAAGTGTCCTACCCGCCGTTCTATTGCTCCAGCCCTAGAGGAAGCTTTTAGTTGTGATCCACTTATTCGTCCCCTCAGATCGAAGCTGTCACTGGTCAGTATCAGAATTTCTGGTGGCACACCACAGAAGGAACACTACTCCAAACGTGGCAGCTGAGTGCTGCAGCACCCTGAGTGTTGAAGAATGATTCCCAGTGAGAGAGGCAGAGACTGGTGCCCTGTTTTTACAGCGTCTCCTTGCCACCCCCCCCTCCTGCATTCTTGCTGCCCACTCTCTTATAAATGCCTCCCTCGCAGGGAAAAACAGTATCTCTTTGGAGTCTTGATTTTCCAGATTGTGCAATGATTTATGGTTATAAGCAGCTCATCGCTACATTCCAAGACCAACCCAGGCAGCTGTCCTGGGCCTCCAAGACTACTGGCCCATAGTTGGAGCCAAAATAGATTTGTCTCTTTGATCCCAGTCTAGCCACACCTGGGAAGCGTCTCCGGCTCTCATCCCAGGCAGCAAAACCTCTCTGTGAATTCCAGAAACAAAATCATCTCTATTTTCTGGGCTTTTTGTGTTGGCGGGAGTGCCAGCGCTCCCCTCTCCTGGCGCAGCTAATAAAGTCCTTCACCTTCTGAAGCTCCCATTGATTTTTTTTGATTGATGGGGATCCCACACTTGATTTTGTTGCTCATGCACTCTTGGTTTGTTGGGTGCTGTAGATTGCAGGTTTGTGGTTTGGGGGGTCTCTGTGGCAGTCCCACGGAGATCACACGAGGAATTTGGTGCGGGGATGTGAACTCTTGGCTTCATGCTTGCAAGGCCGATATTCTACCCTTGCGCCACTTTCCCCCTCGCCCCACTCAGCAGGTTTAGTTTGAATTAGGAAGATGGAGACAGTGATACAGTGATACAGGAAGATGGGACGCTTTAGGTCTTGCCATTTTTCTCATTGGTGGAGTTATTTCCAGGTTGCCCCCAGGCATAGTGACAGTGATGGAAAGTGGGGTCCCTCCCACTATGGGGGACCTTGAGGTGCTGGTGAAGCCCCCCCCTAGCACAGGCCTCTGGGAAGCTGAATATTTTCCCACCAGGCCTGTCGTCCAGGTCAGACCAGCTGGAGCTGCTTGTTGGTCTCCTGGTGGCCATGTTGGTGACTGGAGCAGGTTCAGCTGCAGCCCTCTGGGCCCTGGCCAGTGGCGCGCGGCTTTGTTTCTGCTTGCAGGGCCCTGTGTGTGTGGCGGGGGCACCTCCTAAGCCAGTGGGGTCTCCTCCCAGTTGATACAGCTGGGCCCCACTCGCTGTTCTGCTTACTTTGTCCGCATATTGACCGGGTCTGTTCAGGCCGGAGAGATCCTGGAAGTGGCTGACCAAGCGAAAAGGCGCAGTGGAGTTGTTCCCGCCTGGTGCCGGGTCCCGAGGCGGCTGCTGCAGGCCTCACCGGTTGATTCTGGGCAAGACCCTAGAATGTCTCTTCGAATTGCAGTTTCATCCCTTTCACTTCCCTGAAATGAAAACATGGAAGTGTTCAGCCATCAGTGTTTGTCTAGGAACCTTCATCCATTGTAGGATTTACTTACAGCCTAGTCAGT